>JASGAT010389415.1:0-47886 GCA_030220025.1 Chelon auratus
TTTAAAAAGATGTAAACCATTTGGATCAAAACGAACTACTTGTTGACTTGCCGTTACATGTCAGAGCTACGTGTTATTGTCACAGGGGACGTCGCCAAAGATATTTCATTCGACCCAAACTAAGATAAAGAATTATCTCAGTTGTTGCTGTAGGTGTTTTTACTTGCACTGATATGAATGACAACATGGTTTTTCATTTGGTAATTATTTTGATATTGTGGAGTTAATTCCATTATAGCAAATCCCTTGTGATTTGTCTATTATTGGAAATGGGAAACTGCAGTGGTATACAGATTTGATCACTCTTAACTCAATATGTGGCCAATCGCATTTGGACAATGATCTTGAGAGAGCAGTGCAGTAGAGGAGACGGTGGTAATTCAAGGTGGGACACAAGGAGTTATATGCTTTTAGGACTTTTTTGAAGGAGCCTTATCAAATGATCCTTCTTCTAACTTGATTTTCCTTCAGCCTGTCCGAACACATTTGCATCAAAACAACAAATGCCTTCGAACAGCTCTGTACACCGGTCTGTTGCTGGATGCTACATGCATTGTACGTAATCTGAACGATCAGCGGGAGTGCCGCACACACACACACACCAACGCAGCATTCCTTTCTGTAATTGACTACGGGTACAGCGCTGATATTTTAACTCAAGTCCTCTGTGTAAACGACTAGAGAAGCTTCAAGAGCCTGTTTAAGTCTGCAGTCAATGTCATCTCCCTTATTGCCCCTCTGGCTTTAATGGGAGAAGTGATCCAGATTACACCGCAATGGGGAAAATCAGCATCTCAAGACTTTATAGCTGACATCTTCAGTATACAGTATTACAGAGAATAGCTTGGCACCTCCACCTCCCTGCAGCATATTTAACGTCATACGGGATAAAATCACCGACAAAGAAGCCAGTTTCCATACAATAACCCAGATCAGCACTGTTACTGCATGTCTCTTTGTCTTGTCAAGTCTCTCAGGCCTTTTCAACGGGCCAGGTCAAGCACTGCCAGCTGCAGTCACTCTCCTACTCTTAGATGTGTTCTTATTACAGTGTGCTTTGTCTGAGGGTTTGATGTTGCTACCTTTCATCTCTCACAGAAACGCAGTTGCGTTTGCATTATAGCGTCTCGGACAGACGGTCTTAATGTATGTATAACTGACCCCAAGACTGTGTGGATTTTGTTCTGTGCTGTTTTACTCTTCTGTAGCTGCACTGCATGCTACTGCATTTAAGCTTACTATTGTAATACTGAGCCAGCAGACTGTTAAAAGGCTATATTTTTTATATAGCGGATTAACTTAATCCCTGAGATATGGCCCCAGTGACCTGGCCTTATAGCTGCTCTGCTGTGAGAATATTTTCAGTGCAGACTACAGTATCAGTTACCACATTTCTTTGCATTGGGCGAATGTCAGTTTGCATTTCTGACCTCTGACAACCAGCCCAAAACCCTGGGAGTCTGATATGGTTGATGCTTTGATGGAATTAGAAATCTATCAGTATAATAATGAACCACAGCAGGAGAGGCAGCTTGTCCCCTTCTCCTTCCCCAGGGCGATCTCTTTGCCCAGTCTCAGGTAGGAAAGAAGTGCAATTCAGCAGCTGCTTCTCTCATCCACTTTATACCTGAAAGGCAGGAGAAGCGTAGCACATTACCTTTGTCATATACAGTGTAAATTGGTACTACTCAGCTCCCTGACTGTTAAAGGCTACCTAAGGCCAATATACTTTCTAGTGACCTGTTAAACTACTTTGTTTGTTTTACAATGGACCTTTTAGTCTGTTATTGAGCTGTTTAATTTTACCTACTGTTGAATCCATGAATATTTAACAAACTCGCAATTTGCCTTGCTGAGTCAAAACAGGGTGTACACTTCATCCAGCTAGCAGAGGCTCTGCACAACATATAATAGGAGACGAAAACAGTTTTAAATGCATTCCCTAATCTTGTTCTCTATTTTTTTTTTTTTAAGTTTCTTAAGCAATATGAGAATTAAACTTGTCCGTATTAAATCAATAATGTGTATATAGCACATGTGTGCAATAACATAAGCCACAAGCAGTGACCATATGCGCTAGGTGGATGAAGGTCAGCAGCAAACTGCTAACTCATCTAGATGGATGCTAGGACTGGGTACTGGTGGCCTTGGATCATTAACTTTAGTGCTGAAGAGAATTGGCTTTTAGTGTAGGCATTGCCACCCCCAAGACTATATCCCCCTCCCATCAATGATTCTGTCTTTTCTTTCCGTCCTCTCTTTGACTCTCCAAATATTAACGGGGTCATTTGAATGTCCTACATTTCTGGGCAGATGTGATGATGTCAGCTACTGTGTGCTGATCTCTGAATGGCTTTTCTGGCTCTGCCGAAGGCAGACTACATGAAAGCAATGCCAGTTAAGGTTTTCTTTTAATTACCGGTAATGGCGGTGTCATTTGTTATGGTAAGTGGTTTTAGTCAAGTTGCCAACTACAAGACAAACTAAAACTATTGGCATGAAGAAGCTTTGTTCTACATGGTGGTCTTCCTCCACAGAGCTGTTAGGTCAGGAAACAGGGGCAATGTCTGTTTACAGCTTTCGATGCCGTAGATTACTGACAAGGATGACTCACCCCTGATTCGTTCTGTTGATGGGATGTTTCATTTGCATCCCAATGGAACAGACCTGTTGAGTAAGGTCTTCTGAGTCAGACCACTATCCCTTCGCTTCCACCCTCACTTCGTCACCGTGAGGAAAAAAACAAAAAACAAAAACGTCCCTGGTTGTGTATAAGAAGATATTCAAAGGGAACATGTCACCTGCCCAATCACACAGAAAGCTTCATTTGAAGAAGAAAAGGGGGATAAGTCCGCTTATCTTAAGGCTGCTGCACTTTTGCTCAGTGCTCCCCACTGTGAAAAAGCAACTTTTGTTTCTACACCGTGGCTGCAGCTGCTCAACCCCCTCAAGCTCTTTGTTCTTGTGACCCTAATGACCTGATGTTCCCACCGTGGACCCTGTAGCCACAGCCATTCACGGTAGCTCAGAATAGAAAAACCAGACAGCCTAACCCGGAGGTTCAGGGCATGTATATCAATACTATTCTGATAATTATACACTACTCGGGTTATTCTAGGTCTTGGACTCCTGCTTTACAGTTTTTCCAGTGTTGAAGTCACCATGAAGGCATTATGCTGTGCCAAAACCTGCCGTTGAAACAAACTCAGTAAGTTCAAATGATGCCATTCCCTAGGCCGTTGGTTTTATTACAGCCTTATCTAAGATGATGAGCGTATTGCAACACTGCTCCTAGCCACATATCTTTTTATGATTACACATAAAAACAGTTATTTTCACATTTACGGTTTATTACGTCAGTCGTATTGGTTTAAGAGTTTCTGATGTGTATTTTTAATTTGACTGTCACGACTTTGTCAGTTTAATGTCTCGTGCGTGTTGGGAGACAGGTAAAACAAATAATATACTGTATAAATATTGATTTAGTGAGGTAGGCAATCATGTGATGAGAATGTCTACATTTGCGCTCCTCTCTGATAGCCAGCTCAATTTTCAATGTTGTTTTTCCCCCTGATAAGCTGAAGCCGTTCACATTCCATCTCTATCAGAGGCAGCTTCTTTGAGATTGCACATTTCTGTTCAGGCTGTTGTAGGCCAGTCTCTAATATCTGTCAGTCACACACCGACATACAAATCCAGGAGTCCTCAGTGGTCTGCTCCTTCGAGAGTGGTGGCAGGGGTATTTAGTGAGTGTGTGTGTTTGGATAGAGGGATATCTCACAGTGGTGACAGCAGTAGTTAGCAGATATATGGTGTTGGATGAAATGGGATTCTTGGAGCTGACCTGATTTGTCTGTTGACACAGAGGAATGAGGCCTGGGAAACAGATCCTGCTACCAGTGAAGCACACGTATACACAAACACACTGAACCGTAGGGAAACGAGACGCCAATTACAGAGAATTATGATGTTCACGCTGCTGCTCCGCCAGGATAATCTACCTTGTGTTCTTGTTTAACTTTAATCTGTCTAACCTAGTCGGCTATCTTCTCCCGTGTCCCGCAGATGTTCCTGACTGTGTACCTCAGTAACAATGACCAGCATTTTACTGAGGTTCCCGTTACCCCAGAGACGCTGTGCCGAGATGTGGTGGAGTTGTGCAAGGAGCCAGGGGAAACGGATTGCCACCTGTCTGAGATGTGGCGTGGATCTGGTGAGTGACATTGCCAGATGTACCAGGTGTTATCACCTTTCAGAACATGCAATCTTCAGTCACATGCTGTTTTGACAAAATATCCTGAGGGACGGGAGTCAGTGTGTGGCTTCCTCCTTTATTGAGAAAGGAATTGTTTTTGTGAAGTAGACCATACGTGGAGATTAGCTGTGTGGTCATCTGCTTGGCGATTCCGGTTTGAAGGGCTTATCTCTTTTGAGTCTGCAATGCAAATGAAGTAGAGCCCATAATCCCTGTAACATCTTTCAGGTGCGAGGTTGGGGAGGTTGGGGAGGTTGGGGATTGCGATTTCGTGCCTGCTGTATTTTCCGAGTCGAGAAGCATTCAAAATCAGAACTCAAGGAGTCAGGATTCATAGCTGTTTCCATGGTGACGCTGCCGTAAGAGTGATGGAAGTGCCAATTATTGTGTTTGAGTACTTCCACAAGTAGTCTGAGAAAAGATTGCTAAATACTGAAAAGATAGTCTCATTTGGCAGCTGTACACTGCAGGCCACTTCTGACTCTCCTTGAATACTAAATAGCAACATCTTATGACAAATTTAGATATAGAGTCTGTTATAATCATTATATTGTTGTACATACAGATGTATTTTGCAATTCTGCCATTAAAGAGAGCATGTAAAGAGAGCAATTTTATTTACCTCTACATGACATTAATGTGTCAGTTAATTTGTGTAATGTAATTAAATGGAGTTACGTCTGTTGAAGAGAAAATATCTGAAGAATAATTGTGTTCTTCTGCTCGGTGCCAGCCAGACATCTTAGTTGCTTTGCCTGAAGTTGTTGTTTAGAAAGACGAACTGCATTAATCACTGCTCACTGTAGGTTAGACTCACAAAGAAAACAGCACATGCACACTTGACCGACATTGGTGCGGTCGCACCCTGCCGAGCCGACATATTAAAATGTTTCAACATTCAGTTTATGGGTGTGTTTTAACAACGTCCCTGAGCGTGGATCTCTTATTTTGCACTCTTGTCTGCAGAGAGAGCTGTCGGTGAGGGGGAGAGGATGCTGGATGTGCTCCAACGATGGGGACAGCACAGGGCCGAAGTGCGCTTCTTTCTGCGTCACAACCGAGCCCCTAGCAGAGAATCGGGTAAGTGTCGGCGTGCAATACACAGCCCAGTTGAATATTATTACAGCAGCTGACACAATAGAGCAAGGGTTTCTATGGTCACTTGACTCACATGATTGGGTGATGGTTGTCCTCAGAGAAAAGACATTTGACACCAACATAGTAAACTCCAGAGATTCCTGCAGCCTTTAAATATGTGCACACCATTAAAGACATTTTACATTAACAGCCTGTTTGAAGCTGATATTGAACTAGACCACCTCTCATGTTTTATCTCCCGACGTTTGGAACTGGTAAGACTATCTTTATCCAGGAAAGGGTTTTGTATTAGCGCAGGCCTTATTTAGCCGTACTGTTGGAGGCCGGGCTGAATGCAAGGTGTCCCAGTCACGACGTCATAAGCCTGTTACTTTTCTGTTTTCTTAGGAACACAGAAAAGTCTAGTATTTTGGTCGTGTGCTATCCTCTCAGCCCCCAGTTGTGTAACTAAGCCCTTTTACCCCTCTCAGCTTGAGTCTGGCCTGGGGATTAGATGGCTGTTTTCCTTTCCTGTTATCTTAGCGTGCTGTTGTTTTCCTGCACTGTTAGCTCAGCTCTGCTCACACTTTTCAACACTGTCCTGTATTACCTTATTCTATTACAGTATTTTTGTTAAAGGCAAGTGCACTAGGTTTTCTGTGTCTGTGGTGTTCATATTAGTTAAGAGAATAATGATTTCGCCCAGTCCTACCCATAGTAAGCAGTCATTTTCACCTTTGCTTGATGGTGTGCAGGCATGTTCTTTTTAATCTGGTCAGAGGATAAAAATCGTTCTAGCTAAGTAACCTCTCACTTAATGTCAGCTATTAAGCTTAGCATGGTTTTATGTTCACACTCGCACTGATCCAGTATATATTTAACATGCATGCTGTATGTCAGAGGCTACCTAACACCATTATGAAAGCTAAAGGGCATGATCTTGGGCCAGTGCTTTAAGTATAGGTTTCTGGATTGCCAGACACCCTCCCCCGAGTAAATGTCAGATGCAAGGTTGGACATAAGTTCATGTACACAGAGCACGCTCACAGTTGTGGACCCACCCACAGACGATTATGTATTACGTTAAATCCTGAGATTATTCTGAGTCACAAAGAGCACTGATCCCATTTGTTTCCCATAGGAGTAAAGATCATTCAGCACTAGCCAGTCTGTGTTTTTCTAGCTTTCTACTGTTGTACACTCTCCTCTGCAGAAAGTCCAGAGATACCTGTGCATCTAAGCATGTACGTTTATTTGACAGATACACTGACAGGGGAAAAAAAGCAAAGGGGAGATACAGCCATCTGTCACAGTTGTCTGTGAAGGTCAATAATTTGCTGTTTCTTTGTTTGGTCTAAAATGGGCTAAAACATCACGTTCGGCAGTAAGTTGCGATGTCTGATGAATTCTTCATTCATGTTGTTTACTCAGGAGGGTCAAGAGGCCCAGAGCCGAAGAGAAACGGAGTAAAAGGTCCCCCAGACAGAAGGATGGAGAATGGGGTATGTTCTTAACTTCTCTCTAGACAAATATTTGAAATATTTCACATACAGGACCCCCTCGAAAACGAGAGGATTCCTCTCAAGGGGTTTATCCTATTAAATAAATTTCTGAATGAATACAAAATAGTACAGTATAGTTATTTCTTTAATCACAAAAAATCACAAAATTTGTCCTCTTTGGAAGTTTGAGTATGAAGATAAATAGAGTCTGACTGATGAAAATGCCCAAAGCTTAATAACACTGTTTTTTTTCTTTTGTCTCTTGTCCCTCTTTTTATTCCTGCACAGGTGGCGACACCCCGGATGGACATGACGCTGGCCGAGCTTCAAGAGATGGCTGCCAGACAGCAGCAACAGATAGAAGCTCAACAACAACTCCTCGCTTCTAAGGTACATAAATAAGTGCAAGATGAAAGAATAGATGGGGTTCAGTCGATGGATCAGTGGATATAAGAAATGAAGGGGTCGGGTTGGGGAAAGTGGTTGGGGAAATGAAAGTAAAAGCCAGAAATATAATGGAGAAGACTAGAAAGGGGTTGTTATAAGAACATGGGGAGTTGGTAATCAAAGCAAAAGGTACAACTCTAGTGCACTTACAGAAAAGACAAGACTGAGAGTGTATGTGAAAGCTGTAATAGACAGGGAGATGAGTAGTGAATTGCTTCAGGTGTAGTGTTTATAATTTGAGAAGCCTGAGACAGCTTACTGCCTTGGGTTCTCACTGTGCAGAGCTCATATGGTATTTGAAGATTGCGTGTCTCTCGCTCAGGATTTGTTTCTCACTTCGCCTGGGATTTATTGGTGACAGTGAGAGACATTTGACAGAAAACAGGGGTGATATAATGAAATATCTGAGTGAGCATATTCCTTCCTATGCATGTTTGACTTTTGCTGAGGCTTCTTAAAAGGTTTCCGTTCTGCTGATCTAGAGCTATATACTGTATTAAGTTAACTTAAAAAACCAAACTGGTGACTTTCTCCTCGTTTCCCCCCTTAAATATGCCTCACAAGCTGCAACCTATGTCCTTGAGCTTCTTTAGCATTCAGTTCTTAGCACTAGGTATTGCCGAGAACGGAGCAAGCCAAGGAATTTCACTTCCAAGCAGTCAAGTACACTTGCTTACACGTCAAGTAAACCAACAGGAATTACAGTCAGCACACATCACCTGAACAGATCCGGACTGAGGCTGTGTTGTGCTCATCTTGGGGCCTGTTTAATAGCACTGTCGGGTTTATGGCACAGTGTGCCATAATTCAAGAGTGACAATTGATTTTGAAAGTCCACACAATGTTTTTTCAATCCTTGTTTAACCAACCAGTGTTTGCATAAAATGTGTTCATGCTCAAAGAAACAGGAAAAGGAAGAAATTTTATTCTAAAACAAACAAATTCTAAAACAGGCAACAGCCCTCGCACCGGTAGGCTGCAAACTACTCTCACTAGACTACATAGCACAGAGCCTTGCATGAGGATGATTGGACATTAGCTGTTGAGAAAGAGCATACTCAGCCATAGATAATCCATGAATGGGAATTAACAGGTTTGTCTTTGTTTAATTATATTAGTTAATTTTACTTTGTGCTTCCATTCTCCCCTTTTGTCTGCAGGAGCAGCGGCTGCGCTACTTGAAGCAGCAAGAGCAGCGTCAGCAGCAGCAAGCCTCTGAGCAGGAGAAGCTCCAACGCCTCAGAGAGAACATTGAGAACCAGGAAACTCGGCTCAAGAAGGTCCGGGCCCTCAAGGGCCAGGTGGAGCAGAAACGCCTCAGCAATGGCAAACTGGGTGAGCTCAATGACTTTGTAAACTCCCGAAAGAATGCTACCTACTGTTGCATGACTTTCTTTCTTCAGTATATTTTTTTTTTTTTATCACATTCCTCATTGTTATTGTCACACCCTTTCTCTCAATTTCAGTGGAGGAGATAGAGCAAATGAATAACCTGTTCCAGCAGAAGCAGAGAGAACTAGTAATGGCTGCTTCCAAGGTGGAGGAGCTCAGCCGACAGCTGGAATTGCTCAAAAATGGCAAAATGGAGAATTTCCATGACAACCAGAGCTCGGTGGCTGAGCTAGACCGCCTCTACAAGGAGCTACAGGTGTGCAGATGTAAACTACATTCCAAAGATATTATTTTAAATGTGCACAGAGAATAACTCCTCTTTTGTCTTTGTCTTTTTTTTTTTTTGCCAACTGCTTTGGCGGTCAGCTGAGGAACAAGCTCAATCAGGATCAAAACTCAAAGTTGCAACAGCAGAGGGAGAGTCTGAATAAGCGCAACCTTGAGGTGGCCGCAATGGACAAACGGATCAGTGAGCTCCGAGATCGGCTGTGGAAGAAAAAGGCGGCCCTGCATCAGAAAGAAAACTTGCCTGTGAGTATAATCACGCCACACCAAAATAAAAACACTGGCGTAGCCTTAATTGACATTTCAGTTCTAGCAGTTTGTCAGGACACCAATATTTCTATCTACCGCTATCTTATAGACATGCGTTTGATCAGATCTCCCCCTAGTGGCCCTATAATGAGGACTGTGTGTATTTCTCTTTATGTCCATAAGTTTCAGATCCCCTGGCATTCATTCAAAGTTGCCGTCCTCTGCTTAATAAAATAATATTTGGCCCCCAACTCTAAGTAATCACTTCATATCGGTTTTATTCCATTCTTTTATCTTCTTTCTTAGATAGGCAGTGGGAATGGATGTTCTGATCGTATAGCAGAGCTATATGTGAGTGTGCACTCCCACCTCTTTGTTTTGCTATGTTTTCAGTCCCATTTGGCAGGAACAAGTCCTGAAGATGGGAGAGGAGTAATGAGTGTGGACAGACATCAGAGACAGGCAGGAATGTCAGCAGCGATGTTATCTTGTCTGCTTGCACGCTCGACATAAACAAAAGTAGAATAACCAGTTTTTGCCAGTTTTGGCCGAACAAACATGTTACTGAAATCTTTGGCTTTTAAAACACATTCTACTCTTTGGTGTTAATTATTTATTTATAGTTTAAACGACAGGGACAGATACAGTATACACAGATAAACTGAGAACTGTGAGGTTAAAACTGTGGTGAAAGGAAATGAAAGTGAGTACAGTTAAGATGCCATGAAGCTAGATATGACTGAATACAGGAGGGTAAACGTTTAAAATAACAAAATCAGCCATGAGTACTTGTTAATGGGTGTTATGGTTTTGTATCTGAGCTCTCTCTTTGCTCCTCTCTCACCTTTCCAGGATTTGTTTTGTACAGAGGTTGCCATGGGACTGTAAACACGCGTCAACAGACAAGCATATGAAACATGAGGAGGATAAATTAACATGTTCACTGCTTGAGGTTACATGCTTGTGTAGCTACAACAAGGTTGCGAGGCTTGCACCATTTAATTTCCTGCAGTCCACTTCCTTTCAGACCATTTTATTGGCTTTCATTATTATCTTTATTTTAATATACAATTAAAATTTTACCCTTTTTCATAATAATGCTGAAATGTTTCAGTGGTCTTGATACAAAAATAGCTTCACGAGAACATCCAGAATTTACTAAGGAAACGCAATGCACAAGATCTAAAGGCCTATAAATTAGGACATAAATAATAAATGATTGAACATTTCCTTCCAATGTTCTTCAAGAAGTCTTTTTAGATAAATGAGCAACTTGCTCCCTACTTTAAAGCACCCCGACTTCTCTTTTAATATCCCCCTGATATATAATAAAGTTGTGCACAGACAGGTGTTTGCGTGTGTGTTTTAGAGATGAAGTTCTGAATAGGCCTTAGTGAGGAGGTGATTTACCCACACCCTGCCTAGAATCATAATGAGTGAGCCTTTTTCACTCCAATACAAAGACACACTCCATCCAAGCTGCTCTCTCCTTCAACCAAACAGCAAGTGTCCAGCTGACATCACCCAACAAACACGTATAACCATATTGACTGGAGAGAGGTAGTCTGAGAGCTGCCAGCAGAGAGTCACCCCGCACCATCTTAGTCACATTTTCTGGAAACACTGAGAAAAGGCTAATACTAGATTGGAAAGGGGAGGATTATTTGGTATTTTGAACTTCTGTTGCATGTTTGTGCTTTTGTTTTCTCAAGAATGGCTATCCTGTTAAAGAGAGGGCTTCAAAAGACACTCATCTTCAGGTAACTAAACTAGTATTGGAAATGCACATATCCATCTGTTTGTTTTCTAATTATACCTGTTACTTCAGATTCCATATATTTTTTATTTGCTTTTTGCGAAGTGCACCATGTGCACTTTCACTTAAATGACAGATTGTTATATTGCCGTCAGCTGAGGATAAGTGTTAAGTTCTAAGAATTTAAGACAAGTTTATAGCAAAAGTTAATATAGGAGTAAACGAGCTGAATGTATTGTATTTAAACTTCAACATTTCTTAAATTAAAACTCATACTTTTGTTGTTGTATTGTCTGTGGGGATGTTAGATTGCCTGTGCATTTACCTCGGTTCCACTAATATACTACAGTACATTGAAACATGCAACTTCGTGCAAAAGAATAAAATAAGAATGTGTAAATATTCGGTAAATCTCAGTGGTTTTGCACTGTAGTAAAGGCGATGGCTTAGAAAGTGACCAGTGTGTGTAGTTTAAGTCTAGACTCATAAGCTGGAAATGTTGGTCTGTCAGAGTGAAATAGTATTTGTTCTTTCATTCGTGGATAGTTTTTGTATTTGTGGCCTTTTAGAGACAGTTGTTGCTCGTACAAAACAAATTCTAAATGCTCGGATCCCTTGTTCTGTCATCAAGCCTGACCAGCGGGTATACAGCTTTCATCTTATGACAGTACACTTCAAAAACTTGCGTGATTTGTCTTACTGAAATAACTGTTCTTCTAGCACCACCCAGAGGACAAAAATGAAGAAGACAGCTTTGCAAATCTTTGAACACTTCCATGCTTTCCATGTGATATCAGTAAAAAAAAATGGCCTGATTCAGATCACCCACTGGCCACATTTTTTAATTTATCCAACTAGTAAAAATGATCTAAGTATATTACAGTTACCTCATGATTTTTCATCCAACATCTATATTTAGTTGTTTTGTGAAATTTTAGATATTTTGTAAATGTTCAGTTTTGTTTATTAGTATTAATCACATTAGCATTCTCTCAAACTCCACTGTTTAGTCATCTGTATGTTGTCATTGTTGCTCTAACACCCTTCTTTTTCCCGTCTCCTTATTTTTCTCTGTATAGCTGCCCTCTGAAGGCCAAGCTGGACAGCAGTCTGGTCCGTCTCGTGTGGCTGCGGTCGGCCCATACATCCAGTCGTCCACGATGCCCCGGGGCCAAGTGAGACACGATTTGCTTGTAAAACCAGCGTACCCAGACGGCACTGCCACCCTACCAGCCCACGATCCACAGAGCAAGGCCGGGACAGGTGAGCAAACGGAGGCAGCACCCGTATACATCCTTTCACCTCTCAAATCAGGCCTTTTCTGACGATGACTCAGATCTCTGCTGGTGCTGACTTTGCAGCAGCACAGCACTTGTATCGTTTCACATATAATTTAGTCAGCTAAATTTGGCATATGCTGAATCTGCAATAGCTCACTCAGCGATGAAAGTAAAAACACTAACCCTAAGTTTTCATATCACAAATATATAAAGAAATTACAGTTCAAGAGTTCACTGTGTATATTGTGTATTTTGTCACTGAGTTGGGTTTGTTTTTCTACTTTAAATATGACAACACTGTCCTGCCTCCAGCAGGAGCAGCGGAGTCTGGGACACCTGCTGCTCGCGATGTCATGTTGAGCTCAGAAGGTAGCTAGTTACCTCCTGGGTGGTGTGTTGTGCCCTAGCATTGTGGAGTCTGAATATCAAAGTCTTCTGATGTTTTTGCAAAAAAAACTAATAATGTTTGCAGTGAAATCTGTATTTTTATTGCTGTTGTGTGTCTCTTAGTGCCTTTCTTCATATAAGCTCACACTTTACTACGTTTGAAGGGAGCTATTTAAGCCTAAGGAAATTAGGAGATGTATGAAATAACGCTAATTGCTGGTACCCTAACTAATGAAAATCAGATATTGCTTTCGAATTGGGGTTCAACAGAATAATTTTAAAAATCAAACTAATGAAACTGCTCCAGCTGTCTCAGGTTTGAAGGTGCCTTCTCCAGACTGCATGTTTCAGCTCCTTCCGCTGATGTTCGGTCAATAGGATTTAGATCAGGGCTCATGGAAAGCCACTTCAGAATACTCCAATGTTGTGTCCTTAGCCATTCTTGGGTGATTTTGGCTGTGAATTGTGGGTCATTATCCTGTTGGAGGACACATGACCTACGACTGAGACCCAAGTTTTCTGACACTGGGCAGCACATTTTGCTCCAGAATGCCTTGATAGTTTTGAGATTGCACTGTACACTGCACAGATTCAAAACCCCCTGCGTTAGATGCATCTGTCCGAAGGGCATTCTCCCAGAAGCTGAGTGGCGTGTGAATATGTACTTAGGCAATTTCCAACCCAACAATGAAGTCCTCCTCTGTCGTCTTACATTAAGTCCACTTTGACTCAAACTCAGCGACGCATGGTCCGATCTGACACTGATGTACCTTGACGTTGGAGTTCACCCTTAATCTCTCTGGAAGTTGTTCTGTGCTCTTTGGTTAGTATTTGTATTATTCATCTCTTCAGCTTGTCATTAGTTTTCCTCTTGCAGCCGTGTCCAGGCAGGTTGGCTACAGTCCCGTGGATCTTAAACGTCTGAATAATATGAGCAACTAACTGTAGTCACACATCGCTTGTCTATGATTTCCTTTCTAATATCCTGAGACAACTCTCTCCTTAACTTTCTGTGGTCAGTATGTTCAGTGTGGTGTACGCCATGATACCAAACAGCACAGTGACTACTGTTCACTCTTTAAATAGCCAGACTGACTAATTACAAGTTTGAAGACATCTGTGATGCTAATTACAGGACACACCTTATTTTGTGTCCCTGTTTTCAAATTATTTTCAATCTTCTCTAGGAGTATGATCATTTTCGGTCCAGGCCAGTTTCATTAGTTTGTTTTTTTGTTTTGTGTTTTGTTTTAATTAATCTGTTGAACCACAATTTGATTTCTGACATTGGTTTATTTATTATTACTTTTGTCAGTTTTAAGTTATTTGAGTGGCCACCGTGGGTTTTTCTTTCTTTAACATAAGGGTACCAACAATTTTGTCCACATTTATAGAGAGAGAAATATGACCTTAAATGTAGGGATTAGGTGTAACTATTACACGTGGTACAGAGTAAAGTCTTGTTGCGTGGCTTCATGGGTTCCATTGCATGTAGAGGTGACAGTCTGGCCAATCCGATGACAGACCTTTTAAATATCTTATTTTTTCCATCCTCCATACTGTACAATACATTTTTAATAACACTGTTTGTGTTATTAAAAATGTATTATCTGACACTAAAATCAGTCATTACAAAACAACTGCAGAAGGGATCCCCCCCATCCCTTGTTCATCTCTAACCTTCTCATAATCCCTTGTTAACGTGTTTTAAAGCAATTCCACATACAGGAAGGAATATTAACAGGTTTTCCACAGTCTGTCATGTTATTGTATGAAATTATTTCTGCTGAGTTGATTGCAGTATGGAAAAAAGAGAGGCAGGGATGGGCGGGGAATCTGAGGAATCTGCTCTAACTATACACTCATTCCCAGTGTCTCTCCATCAGGAACGTTATGCATAGGATCAGTTAGGCTCCTTGGGGTTATACTGGTCTCTGTATGCCCCCTCGAGGGGGGGCCCTACGTGGGCCCAACCAACATCATGTCTAGAGAGATCTGGAGCTTTAAGGCTACTTTGTTTTTCTTGTCTTTCGAATTCATCTTCCTCAGAAGCCATGTTCTTGTTTAAGCCTCTGAAAGAGCTGCGGGCTAAGAGAAAAGGTACACACTTGTGTTTTTGTGTGTTTGTGCGCTTCTCGGTCGCTTGGATTCATTTTCCATGACCGTTATCTTTACTGAAAGAGGTAAAAAGATCAGTTTTTATCATTTCCTACCAAGGAATTTGGTCCTGTTTGCTTGTTTTGCTGCTGTTTGCTAAAGCGTGTTGTTAAGCTTTCTCCTTAGTTCCGTTGCTGCAGCTCTAAGTGGGTCAGTTGGAACAAACACATAACCTTTAGTTGAACTGACATGCTGTACGGACTGTGACCAACCCAATCTGATCTTTTCTGTAAAACATGCGTGTTTGTTATGGCATTTGTACATTTAACTACAGTCTGCAGTCAGTGGGATAAAAATCATCATGTTTTCACCATCTTTGATGCGGTGCTAATTATGCTAGTGGCAAAAGACACGTGCTTTTGTGGCTCATCTGACTGTGGATGTCAGCAGACATGCATGGCCACTGGCTGGATCATAGTCAGTCACCCAGAAAAACAAATGATAAACAAAGATGAATAAAAATGCTACACAGTTTTTTTTCACTTATTCTTAATGGTCTGTGCTGTGTGACGTGTCTATGCAACACTAAGCTCTGTGGACTAGTGTGTTTATCTAGTTAATAAAAACTAAAGCTGGTTCCCACGCTGTGTGTTGATGCTTCATTTTATCTGCTTTTCTTTATAAATGCTTATGCTACACTGACATTTAAACTTCTGTTATACTTTGCTGGTCCCACAGGCCTTCAGCCATCAAAGCTGGCAGACTGGAGCTCTTCAGGTCCAGAATCTAACACCAACGGCCATGGTCCTGCCTCAACTCTGCCACGAATGTCCTCTCAATCCAACTCTAACACAGAACAAGGTAAGATGCATGTACACTCACAAACAACACATACAGACTTTCCATAGAAAGTGAACTGCACTCCCCTCCTGTTACTCGGAAAACTCTAGCTGTAGATAAAGCAGAACAAAGGCTCCAAAAGGGCTTTTGTTCTGTCTTTTTATAGAATCAAACCGTATCTAAACATGTGACGAAACTGTTTTTTTTGTTGTTTTTTTTACCTCTGCATGTGCTCTTGGGTTAGATGAGTCAGAACTGAAGAGAGACAGGAAAGTGCGTCCATTTTCCATGTTTGAGCCAACAGAGGCTCCTGCTACCTCCCTCCGCAAAAACCAGAGCAGCGACGACCTGGTCAGGGATGCTCAGGTGAGAAAACACACTCTGTCATTAACATCATCACATTAAAAGAAATTCTCAGGAGATTTGTTTATTGCCAGGAGAAATTAACCCAAGCTTATAATTTGCTGTTTTTCTCCTTTCTTGACTCAGTCTGCTCCCAAGGCTCCGGTCAAGGTGCCTCCCCCTGTTCCCACCAAACCGAAAGGCCCCGGTGTTGTGCCCTATGGCAAACCGGGCTTCAACACAGGCACCTTCCCTAAAGCCAAGCCCCACAGTCAGCAGCCGCCAGCTGCCCAGGGCCGCAGCCCTCTCACACCCTCACAGAGCCAGACACTCCCACTACCCTCCAAACAGGACACTCCACCTGCAGCTACGGTACGACCCTTCACCCCAGAGCTGCCCTCCTCCAAAGATGCCAACCTGAGTAAGCCACAGACCTTAGCTGCCAGCTCCATTTACTCCATGTACACACAGCAGCCCGGCTCAGGGAAGCCCTTCCAGCCTGGTCCACAGAGTGCTCTCAACAGAGCCCAATCCCGCACCAATGGATTTGTCAGTGGTAAGATTATCAATTCTTGTTTAGGTTCCATAGTAGTCGTTTGTCTATTCATAAACACATTCTGTCTGTGTGGAAGCTCACTTGATTTAACCTACATTTACACAAACTAAACCATTTCAGTTTGTTCTCCTGTAGTTAGTTTTGTTTTGCTTTGTCTCCAAGTTTACATTCAAAGTTATCTGAACATTTTTCCAACTCCATTCATAATCAATATAGTATATATATATATATTCTGTATCAGTGTTTGTTTGCAGCAATAATTACTCATGAATAGAAAAGGGTCGGTGCTAGATTGGTACTAGAGGTTTTATTTACAGCTGTAACTGGTAAAACTCCCAGGTGGGTTCAGTCAAGTGAGACTGTTAAATAATCTTCAGTGCTTAATTAGCTCAGTGATTTTCATTTCATTGTGTTGTGTTAAGAGCTGCGGTAACAAGGCTCCATCTTCTAATTATCACACCATGATGCTTTGTGTTTTTGTCAGTCATAAGTAGTTTTGCATGTTTTACAAAATCATTTCATTACACTGGCAAGTTAAAATCAAAGGCAGCAGGGAGAACAGCACTGAAACTAAACATAAGAAACGGTCGTCTTAATCCTTGTTTCCTGTTTTTTGTTATAGTGTATGGTAAACCAGTGATTCCAAGTGGAGGCTCCCAATATCTAGAGAACCCGTACCTAGACCGCCGCTCCCCTGGCCCAGAATATGAACCTGACCACAGTGGAGCCAACAGTGTGGGCCCCAGTCCATCCGAGGGTCCCCACCCAGAAACGGAGCGTATCCCACGACCCCTCAGCCCTACCAAGCTGCTCCCCTTCATTTCCAACCCCTATAGGCATCAGAGTGATGGAGACCTGGAAGCGCTAAGGAAGAAGCTCTACAATGCCCCAAGGCCCCTGAAGAAACGCAGCTCCATCACTGAACCCGAGGGTCCTGCAGGGCCCAACATTCAGAAACTCCTCTATCAGAAAACCACACTGGCAGCTATGGAAACTGTAACCACACCGACCACTCCCACTTTTGCTGGAGAAGCAGAAAAGACACCAGATTCTTCTGCAGGACCAAGTGGTCCAAGCCCTTTCAATGGTTCAGAAAACCATGCATCCGAGACAGGACAGACTCTGGAGGGAGGACAACTCCCATCCCACATCCCAGGTTCTAACATCCCTGTCCCAGCCTCTGCCGAACTGCCCAAACCACATTCAGCCATATTAGAGAGTGAGGAAATTGTGCCCCCTCCTCCGCCGACCCACCCAGCCCCCAGACCAGAAGATGCCAATTTCCCACTGCCACCACCTCCTGGCCCAGAGGACACAATGCCCAACCTGCCTCCTCCACCTCCAGAAGGCTTCCTGGAAGAGTTCCCCCCCTACCCACCACCTCCGTACCCCAGTGGAGCGGAACAGGACAGCTTGGGAGAAGACACCTTCAACATGAAGGCACCTGAGGTCACTGGACAGGTCACTCTTCCACCGGTATGAAACCCCATCTTAAATATCTCAATTACATTCACCACGTGGCTCTAAGCTGTTTATAAGGCTGTTACTAAGACTCATTTAAATGACCCGGGTCACTGAAGTTCACGGTAGACGTTAAAATCTCTTCACATGTTTGTTTGTTAGTTTCACAGGAGCATGTCATGAGTTACAGTTTTTGTACATTGTAATTCTCAACAACCTTCACGTCCACAGCAGTGACCTGGTCTGACGTTACATAATTGAATAATCCCTGTCAAGCACGGCTATTGTTTCTGGAGAAAATGGGTCTTATTCTGCTTATTCTAAGCTGATACCCACCTCATTTTCCCCCTTAGGCGCATTGAAAATAAACACCAAGAACACCGTTGTTCTTAAGCCCTTAGTGAAACTCCGTAAGCGGTTTTGGTGGTGAGGTAGCAGGTTTTATAAGAACCCTATAAGAACAAACCAGTGGGAAATCGGTGTTATGACCCATTTTCCCCCCGGCTCCCCCCTTTTGTGGTCTTCATTTAGAAACTAAAGACCTTTCTTTTACTTCACTGGACAGTAGTTGCTCCTAATCAGGTTGCATAATCATGGTTTTAGAGGAGTTTCTAAGAGTTTGTGCACACAAACCAGATTAGCAAGGCACTAAGAGGTTGAAAAACAAGTCCTCTGCTAGAGGTCTAGACGGAGCACAGTTGAGAGTGGACGCTTCAGCAGGACAGACTTGAGGCTCGAGCAGATGTACAGTTTTCTTCTCCATTATAATGGACGTTTAAGATCATTTTAGTGATGTGCGATTATAATTGTGTCTCCAGGGAAAGAGAACCAATTTGCGCAAACTTGGCTCCGAACGCATCGATCACAGCATGAGAGTGAAGTTCAACCCACTGGCTCTACTGCTGGACTCCTCTCTGGAGGGAGAATTCGACCTGGTCCAGAGGATCATCTATGAAGTAAGACATTTGCTTTCTATTATATTATTTGTTGTTATTTGGTTTCTTTGTCATTTGTTCTTGTGTGCTAGTAATCTACCGTGCTATCATAGAAGTCCCAGTTAAAAGTATTTAAAAGTAGTCACTACATTTCCCTATTTGCCTAAAGTTAAAATGAAGTTTTTACCAAGTCTGTCTCCCTTCACCACTTCTTTTCAATCACAGGTGGAGGATCCCAGTCTGCCCAACGATGAAGGCATCACTGCTCTACACAACGCTGTCTGTGCTGGCCATACAGACATTGTGAAGTTTTTGGTCCAGTTCGGCGTCAACGTCAATGCTGCTGACAGCGACGGCTGGTAAGTTCACTGCTGGCTTGGTTTTCAACTTGAATAAGAACAATATTCTGCCGTATGAGAAATGTGAATACGTGACTCTGATCAAAAGTTAATCTTAATATTTCTCTCTCTTTTCATGGCCCGTTTAATTTAGGACGCCTCTTCACTGCGCTGCGTCCTGCAACAATGTACAAGTGTGCAAGTTCCTGGTGGAGTCTGGTGCAGCAGTGTTTGCCATGACTTACAGCGACATGCAAACAGCAGCAGATAAATGTGAAGAGATGGAAGAGGGTTATACCCAGTGCTCTCAGTTCCTTTATGGTCAGTAAAAACTACTTGCTGTTATTCCTTTATCTGTTTTTATCCTCTTGTTTGTGTTTGTTGCGTCAGTGACATAATTATTTTCTGTGGGGTGTCTTTCCTCAGGTGTGCAAGAGAAGATGGGTATCATGAACAGGGGCGTGGTGTACGGTCTGTGGGACTACCCTGGCGAAAACCCCGATGAACTCTCTTTCCGCGAGGGAGACTGCATGACCATCATCCGCCGAGAAGACGAAGAAGAGGTCGAGTGGTGGTGGGCGCGCATGGGTGACACCGAGGGTTACATCCCCCGCAATTTGTTAGGGGTGAGTTATGAGTCACGGCCACTGTAATGATTTATTTTATGTAGAAGCATTCATGTATAAATGTGCGGCACTGACGTGTGCTCTTGTTCTCTCTAACAGCTCTACCCCAGAATAAAACCAAGACAGAGAACCCTGGCTTAAAACGCAAGGATCCTTGCACATTTCCACTCTGGCAGAACTCAAACACACACACAAAAAAAAACAAAAACGCACACAGGCTTTAACAGACAGGGGGAGATAAGGACATTGCTGAAATGAAGACAAACAAACAGACCAAACAATATGAAGGAAAAACTACTTCTGGCACTTTTCTTTATACATCAGAAGGATTCTCCCTCACTTATTTGTCTTGGCCACACTGTGTACTGTGTACTTAAGACACTAATGGCCTTGTTTTCCTTTGCTCCATTGTTTTTATTGTTTTTCTAATTAGTGTCTGAAACTATTTCTAAAGTGACAGAAGCTCTAATGATGGGATGTAAATGGGACAAGCAGTATTTTTTATCCCTAGAAAGTGATTTTTACACTTTTGAGTAGTCATTTAAAACGTTGCTGTCTGGGATACTGGTTATTTTCTAAAACACTACATGGAGCTCTAGATCGCATGAAGTGAATGAGCTGATGATGATGATGATGATGATGCTTTTGAAATGCTGTTTCCATGACAATCTTTGGGGGCTTGTTTCTCATCATCCTTGTTGAGTGACGGTGCCTCTTTACAACTGCACTGGAGGTGTAAAGTCTCCGTGACCATCACTGCTCTGGATAAACAAAATGAAATGACTGGTGGGAATAATGGTGACGAAGCTTTCGATTGATCTATTGCTGTTCATTCTGTGGTCAATGATACCCAGAAGGCCAGGCTGCTTTCCTGCACTGGCACGTGGTTGAGATACCATAGATAATGTGTATACATGTATTTCTGTCACAAAATCTAGTGTAATGTGACCGTAGGACTTATAACGTTATGAAAACCGACTTTCAAACTCTTTAAGAGGCCCTCTGACCTAGACGGAGACGCCATGCAGTATGAATTTCAATATTTTATTACAACCATCCCATGACAGTGCAGCAATATAACAAGGCAATACCAGAAACCTTGACGTTTTTGTAGTAACCACTTAGAGGTAACCCACTATGTTGTCATATCATGTCTTCAATGCAAAAAAAAATCTAAATCAAAAAAAGATGAAACCCAAAACTCATCACTTATCTGTCAATGCAGATGTATTTATTTTTGTTACTTTTTTCTTTAGCCCTTGTGTCAGAACTATAACCACAAGTGTACTGTAGTATTTCAAACATTTACAATAAAATACTTTTTACTAAGTTAATCTATTCTTGTTATTATTAGTAGTATTACTATATTGCTTCATAGTAACAAATGTTTTAATAGCTCTGGACTAAACTAAACACCATGAAATTATCTTTTATTCAGTTGTTGCAGTATGTTAGCTGCCCTCTGCTGGACAGAAGGTGAATCTTTATCCTGCTGGAACACAAATATATACTCACTTCAGTCAGTTAATGGGGTACGCTAGTAAAACAATTTAGTGACATTATAATAGTCACAAAGGGGGATCTAGTGCAGGACTGTTCTTATTCTACTATTGTACCTAATCATGTGACACAGACGGCAGCTTCCTGTTTGCACAATAATTAAAGAAGATGTTGGCTTGTTTCATTAGATCGCTGTGTAATTGTGTGTCGTTTGAGAAAGAAGCTGACTCTTCCATTCACCGTTGTATTCATTTTTAGGCATGTTGGTTTTTGTTTTTATCATACTCTTGTCTTAGTTTAGGGTGTTTGCATGCTGACATCTGCAAATTGCCACTAAAGACAAAGTACACATGAGGCTGACGTGATCATTTTGCAGGAAGCAATTTGAATTATAACCTTACTATAGAGGCCCTGTTACTCCCAGTGGTCTATTCAGTCTTGGCTACACATGTCACTTCTCGGTGGTTTTGGAGGAAAAAAGATCAATAAATTAGGATTCACCTGCAGAATTCCTGACTTTTGTATTCGTATAATATGATGCAACTTCCTCAAATAGCACAACTTACACCTCGAACAAGATGCCTGTTGTTCGAGGCTCTATTGTGCAATGTCCACAGGTCTCTCTCTCTCTCTAATTGAAAGAGAGAGCAGGTGAGTCAGGAAAATCCACAGCACAGTTTCTTTGGGTACCGCTGTTGCCAGGGTAACGAGCTATAATGGCTCTCCTTCCTGCTTCTCCATGAGCTTCAGTGAAGTTCCTCTGTGGTGTTCATTGGTGAGCTCCACTGGGTAAACGGAGCTGAATGTTGGAGACAAAATCCGTGTGCCGCACAATTCCCCCGCCTATCTGTAATAAGGAGCTGTAATAAGGAGCTGAATTCAACGTCAACACTGCCCAGTGAACATGACTAACTACATTCATAATTAATGCCTACATTCATAATGGATTATATGAGAGAGGCAGTCACTCGTGGTGTGGCGGATAGCTCCTGTTCTTTCCTTTCATAATCGGGGCTGTTGTCGATCTCCACGGTACACTTTCTGTTTTTATGAGCGCTGTGTAACTCCTGCAGGGTGCATGCGCACAGATCAAGGTCTGAAGTGTTTACTGTTGCCTTGTGCAGTGTAATAACTAAAGTCACATGTTCTGCATCCCTTCAGGGGATTTTATCTCATTGGGTTTGTGCATCTCTGGGAAAAGGAACATGGAAGAGTGAACCAGCTCCTTCATTAAGAGTTACGCTTCTGTGTGCACAACATCCATATTTACTGATCTGAAAGATTTGCCGCGCCATGAAGCTCATCTAGGAATGCAAACATCTTTTCTTTTTTTTTCTTACCCAATGGTCTTAACATGAGAGAGATAGGCGGATAGACAAACAGACAGACAGATGGATATATAGATAGATATGCTTTATTGTCTGTCCCAAATGGCAAATAGAGACACAAGGAACAGGCGAAGAGACAGATGAGGAGCTGCATGCTCAATTATGTCTGCATGCCTGAATACAGACCGCAGTGACATCTTCAGTTTATCTTTCCACCGTCTTCTGCAAGCCCTCAGTAAATCAGTTGATACGGATCTTTAAGTCTGTACTGACTTAATTATTCAAGAGGCTGTGCAATTGGAAAACTTAATTATGCCGTCAAAGTATACCAGTAGACAGCATAAATTAGAATATGTGATCACAGCTGGTGGGTGGTTTCACTTCTTGAGCATTAAAGGCTTCATAAATAAAACTAAAACATCTTTATCCATTAGTTTAGTTGCATATGTTTTAAAATTTAATGTAAAGCAGCTATAATCAATGTTTTTATGTTAACAACTGATCAAATTACTGCTTATAGATGAAAAGAGTTGATAAAGTGATAAACTCTCAAGCTCCACTCAGCTCCACAGAGCTTTTGTGGCACCTTTCAGCTCAGTGTCTGTATCGCTCTCATACCACTAGAGCAAGAGTTTTTGTACGTTCCTTTTGTGTCTTTCCTCTCCTCCCTCGTACGCACTGTGGTGCAGCTGTTGACTGACCCTGATGAAGACCACAAGCAGAAACATGTCAGTCTAATAAAGGAGCTTCTACCGGTGCTGCCTTCCCCCCATGCTGCAGCAGGTGACAGGGTGCACCTGATGCCACTTGCTCATCAAGGGAGAAAGTATAAAGGCTGAGACCCTTTATACTGCCAGAGTGAGTGTTATATATCTTTGATACATAGTTTTTCGTTAAGTCTTCTGCTTTAATTTTATTGTGGGAATGTTTGTTTGTTCATCTTTCATTGTCTTTCTTATGGATGCTACTTTTTCCCTTGTCCCTTCTTATGGTGAGGTTCCTGACTCTTTATTTTTAATTGTCCCTTTCCTCATCCCAATACCTCATGGGGTAAATGAAAACTTTACTCAAAACCTTACAGTGTTATGATCAGCATTACAAGGGCCAAAAGAGTTTTATTTTGCTTCTAATGTTTGTTTTTGGCACAGTGGCGAGGTGGTTAGCACTGATGCCTCACAGCGAGAAGGTCCCGGGTTCAAATCCATGGGCTGACTGGGCCTTTCTGTGTGGAGTTTGCATGTTCTCCCTGTGTCTGCGTGAGTTCTCTCCAGGTACTCCAGCTTCCTCCCACCGTCCAAAGACATGCTCACTAGGTTAATTGGTGATTCTAAATTGGCCGTAGGTGTGAATGGTTGTCTGTCTCTCTGTGTTAGCCCTGAAATAGACTGGAGACCTGTCCAGGGTGTACCCGCGCCTCTCGCCCGATGACGGCTGGGATAGGCTCCAGCAGACCCCACAACCCTTAACAGGAATAAGCCGGTACAGAAGAGGAATGAATGAATGACTGTTTGGGGCATGTCTGATGCATCCACAGGAGGTCATGTTCAAAAATAGATTTTAGTGATATGAGCAAAATGTTTTGGCTCCAGACTCTATCCAGAGTATTGCGTTGATAACCAGTGTTTCATAGCTTTAAATTATTATCCTTTAATCGGATTACAGAGAAGAGTAAGTGCCATTAAAATGCAGAGTGTTGACTTGATTGAATCATTTTTCTTTTGCCGGGAGAAACCAAATAAGATGGAGATAAAAAGCTCTGAATGCTGCACTTACTGATAGAAAGACCTGAAACAAGCCCTCTGGATAAATGGTAATTTTACACTGGCCATCAGCTTAAAAGGCTGTGAAAAAACAAAAAACAAAAAAGAGACATCTATTTGGATTCTAGTGTTTTAGAAACATTTACTGTCATTTTCTCACATTATTTTGTGGTGTATTCATGGGTTGCGTTTTTCTTTAACCTTGGGTTATCAAGAAGATAAGCCAATTTAAAACCAACATTTTAAAGCTTTAACAGCAATATTTTTGACTGAATTACAAAGTAGGGTAAACACCTCTAAGTGTTTACTTGATTTAATCTTTTTCTCTTTTGTCAGGAGAAACCAAAACCTGGTTTCAGTCATTAATCAAGTGCCAGATTAAAGACTGGCACTAAATATGATGGAAAATATACGTTGTGAAAATAATTCAGAGTTTTGTTTGAGGGATTTTGAACTTAGTTTTTAATGGTTTTGTGAGCCAAAAAGTTACTAATTGTTAAATATTCATATATTTCTGTTGTAATCTGTTGCCTGTAATTCCTTTCGTCCACGCTAGGTGTCAGTGTGACGCCACCCTGCGGCATTCAATGGGACAGGTTGCTTTATGTTGCCCACCTTTTTCACTTCACCTCTTCACTGCGACTCCCCCCTCATGCAGCACCTCATAACAAACAAAACAAAACAAAAAACCTATGATACAACGAACCAGGAGGAGTCTCATCGTGAAATAATAATAAGCCGGTGAGGAGAATGGGAAGAAAAGAAGACAGCCTCATTCAGAGATTGGTGGAGAGGAGGGGAAAAAAGTGATCGTCGTGGGAGGGCGGGCCACCTGTGACAGCAGAGGAGTGGAGGAGCTCCTTTGCCACTGTTAGTACTGCGTGCGCCTCTCAGTCCGTGGGTGTTTGTATGTTTGAGAGTGTGCACAGGCGTTTAAAGTCCAGCTGGATTATCTCGAGCACGAGGAAGCGTCTTTATTTTATTTTTTTCCCCGTGAATTTGTCCGAGAATTCAGGTAAGACACTGAACACCACACGACTTCTGCTTAGAAACTACAATATGTACAACAAAATACCTGTTATTAATGGAGAAATGAGAGATTTTAATTTGTTAAAACGCGTAATATTCTGCCTCTTAATCCCACAGATTATTACTAAATACTAATTATGAAATTATTTTATAAGGTTTTCTTTTTATATTTGTGTAATGTTCTCTTTACACTCTAAGAAAATCATGTCATGTTCCTGAGCTGTATACCTGTCCATTTCAAACAGGTGTAAGAGACCAAGCTGTAATCACTGACACCATAAGTGTGCGTAAATTAGGATAGTCTCTATACTGAGATCACACAGTGTCAGATTATATAAATATATATGTCTTCGTCGTTACTGCATTGATGCGTTTTAACTGATCTCATTCTGCACCGGTGGCGTGACTTTCAGTATCAGCAGAGATGAGGAGGAACCAATTCATATGGAAATGGCATGGCAATATCACAGCCCTGATTAGAGTGAATGAAGCTGGAGCTGCTTTAAAGAGCATGACTGATCTCTAAAAAGAAGAGTGACCGGCCATCCCCTGTCAGTGAGGATGTGATCTAATCATTAGGCCTGTGGAGAAACACATGCAGTCATGATTATCTATGCAAATTCAGAGGCAAATGTACAATTCATAAAGATGTGCCAATATAACTCGAAGTGTGTTACTGTTGTGTAGCGTCTTTGATGTTATTTTATTTCATCAAATTATTCAAATCGCAGCTTATCCTGGTTTTCAACTCCTACATTATTCAGATGTTTTCCGGCCATTTATTATCTGACCTCAGCTTTTCATTCAGAGTAACTCGGTATTCTGCTGCCGACTCTTGTTTTGGATTCAGCACAGTCCAAAAGGGCAAGTCACGATAAAGCTTCATGAAAACAGGAAGTGTGGAGTGAAGTCACCAGGCTCTATCAATAACAAGGTTTCTTTTAGGATTTTAGCGTATTGGCTCCATTTACTCATCAGCTATATCTTGTATTATCATCACATTCCACATGTACGATTTGTAGTCTGATGTATGTGTCTATGACAGATGTATGTTTATCTCGTGCCTCCTGTCCTCTCTCTTCTCTCTCTTTTCTGTCTCTGCCCGGCCGGCCTTAGGCAGATGGGTCCCTCCACATGAGCTGAAAGGTTCTGCTCAAGGTTTCTTCCTGTTAAAGGGGAGCTTTTCCTTGCCACTGTTGCCTTCAGGCTTGCTCTGGGGGTTTCAGGCCGCGTCTTGAGGCCATTTGTATTGTTATTGACGATATATAAATAAAATTAGGCGTGTTCGACTTCATGCAGATCTGTGCAGATCTGACTTGACGTGATGCTTGCTGGGTTGTTCATGCTCATAGACCTCGAATATGATTGGTTAAAATGAACTTGTTCAACCCAGCATGCATCACGTCAAGTCAGATCTGCACAGAGTCGAACACGGCTATTGAATTGAAAAATTACTCATGAACACTGCAAACATACTGCATGTTCTGTGCGTGTATAATATATGTTTGCATGTACTTCTGTTCCTTTGAGGTGTATTTTTACTATTGTGAGGCCTGTTTGTTCATCTGTTGCATGCATGTCAGTCCTGGAAGGGTGATTCATCCTCCTCTGTCGTTCATGACATTTCTCCACTTTTACTGTAAGAGATTTTCTTCTATTATAGTTTTTTTAGTGGGGCTTTCCAATAAAATCTCCTCAGTATTGAGAGTTTAAATGCCGTTTTGTCATATAAACTGTGAATAAAGGCCTCACTTTAATTAAGAGACTATGTTTTAAGACCTTTCTTGTTAAGAGAACTAAATTGTTCTAGTATTCGTGCTTCCACTTCAGCCTAAATGCTAAAACTGAAGAGAGAGATTCTTGCAAATACGCTCTGCAATTATAAATGACAACAAACAGAATACACAGCTTTATCCTTGTTGTATTGTCAGAGTAACTCCAGTGTGAAAAGTTGGTAAAGAGCCCAGTGTTCCATTCACAAAGCGACTGTACAAAGTGTAATGCTACAATCCTGCGAACAAACAGAGTTCAGTTCACTTGGCTTCCCTTTGTCCGTCTGTGAAACAAGAGTGTTTTAAAGCGCTCTGTCTTTTAGTTGAAGCGCAGTTCAATGGCTTTGACTGTAATTCTTTCTACCATTTATAGATATCAAGCTCAAAAAAAAAACAAAAACAGAGAGAGAGAGAGTTGTGAGTCTTTTGGGACAGGCGTTTGTGTGTGTTGATGGCGCTGTCACCGCCGTGCTCCAATCTCCTCTATTGAGGCAGGTTCATAGACACTTTATAATTGCCTGATAGAATCCATTTCCGTGAATGAATGTCATGGGACAGAGAGACGGCATTGAAATCAGGAGGAAGACAGATTAGAAAGGTTAGGTCGTGAGTGGGAGAGCCGCTGTGATTTCCTCTGGGTCCGTCTCATGTTATTTTCTGTGTCTCTCTTTCTACATTTTGTCAAAGTTTTGACTTGGGTGCTCAGTGGCCAATTAACAACTGAAAGCTTCTGCATTGGGGGGGGTTCAAAGGGTACTCAGTGCACGTCAGGAATAATTGATTTTAGATGATTTGTGAACGTGACAATCACCGACTCTTTCTCTGCTCTGCTGGACCTTCCGTCCGTATTATACCTCCTCTCTTGGCGCCTTCTCTTTCATATTTTTCTTTATTGTCATCTCGCAGTTTCATTTCCATGTGAATAGACCCTGTCTTCCTCTTAAGATTAAAAGAGCACATCAGGACCAATGTGGCTGGCTGACAGAGAGGATTTAGACCATGACAGCGCCTTTGAGTGATTCGCTGTGCATGAATCAGATACATGACTAATAAAGAGCCTCTCCTCTGGCACCTTTAAAGTGGTGTTAGACGAGAGTGGGAGGGCGCCTGACACACCCTCACAGAGTTCAACCGGCCCTATGAGAGGCAGCACATTCTCAAAGAGAATATGCAGCTGAAATAATTGGTGTCCCCAAAGTGGATTCTGCATTTCTGTGAGCATGATAGGGACATGAAGCCGTGTAAAAAGTTAGTGCAAATGTAGCTTTTACCCAAAGGGTGAGCGCTTAGACATTTTTCTGACCACCTAGAAGATTAGGTTTTTACATATCCAAACCCTTCGCCCCTGGTTTAAATTTACTCCACTACAGTAGATATATCTCCTTCCAGATACTTGAAATCCATCACTGTGAAGATTTAGTTTTACTTTTAAGTCAAACTTACTTCTTGTCAAAGTAATGAATCTCCCGTCAGGCACTGTGTTTAATATCTTTAATTTCCAGTGTATTCTTGGAAAGTTTGACATGCAAGACTCAAGAGCCGGCTGCCGGGAATGAATCACTTTGATGCAGATAACTAAGTCTGTTTCTTATTTTTGCTTTTTATCAGAGAAATAATCGTCAAATTAAAGTGAAACAAAAAAAGCAAAAAGTGACTCTTCTCCAGGAAGTAAACTTGTTGTTATAACCTGACAACATAACCTGTAGCTACAACACTTTCTGGCATCTTTCCCAACAAAGATTTATTTTTAAAACTGCCCCGACCAGGAGGCCATTACTCTTTCAGTTTTATTAAAATAAATAAAAAGTAATAAATGTCCCATCTAAGGTATTAGCTGTCTCGCCTTTATTTAACCTGCTGTACGTCTCCCATAGGTTTCCCATCGCTCTGATGAGTTAATATCCCCGGCAAGCCAACCAAAACCTGCTGTTTGTTTCGGAAAATGTCCAACAATGTTCAGTGAAAGTGATTCATGAAAAGGCTGAAATATTCAACAGTTCTTTTAAAATGTTTAAAAAGAAGAATAAGAGTAAAGAAACCTTAAGACGCTATAATTAAAAAAGTTATAAAGTTTTAGATTCCTATACAGCCCTAATGTCCTGTGGGTGTAACACTATACTGTATACTGTATGTGTCAGCGTATACCTGGAACCTGTGATCTCCGGCCTCATCATTACCACCAACTGCTACAATCACAGTCTTTCTCTTGTCCACACCTGCATGTTGCTGCCTTCATCCGTGACACTGTGCAACACTCAAGCTAGCCGTTGTCATGGCGTCAACCCTGAGGGACTGCCGGGACTCTCTCTGAGAGTGCAGTCATGGACACTTGTGCTAATGGCTTCACCTTTCTGCCTTCTGTGCTTTTTTTTTTTGTTTTGTTTTTCTTTGTGTGTAAATAGATTTGTGCGTGTGTGCTCGTTATAGAAGGAACAAGCCGAGCTCTTTAGGGTGCTGCAGGCATGCTTTGTTTGATGGAAAGCACTAAAGAGTGTGACTGTTTACATTTGGATCTGGGAAAGCAGCTTGAAAGTGTGTGTGTGTGTTAAAGAGAGTAAGAGAAAGAGAGATGTCACCATTCCTCCAAATAAAGCTGAATAAGGTCGGGTGATGCTCCGCAGAGTCGGTGTGTGCACTGGTGCACCTCACCATCGCTCTCTTCATTCCTCCAAAACAGGGCCTTATTCTGCCGGAGCAACATTTGCATTCATATCACGACACACTTCTCATATATGATCGTGTTTCTTTCCACCCCGTGGATCTGGTTCCTCTCAGGCACATGTGCTGTTTGAACTGGTTTCGCACCTTATCGATCTGGATTGCTCCACATCGCAGTTTAATCCTCAAGTGTTTGCTCGCCGTATCGGCACGTAGCTCTGTTTGACAGTCATTGTTTGGTTAATGATATTTTCGGTCTGGTGTTTAGACTCGGCAGCTGCTGCTCGCACACTGCAGACTGCCAGACGTGTGGAGTGGTGTGGAGCCCGTTCTCGCAGAGCGCCGTCGATCTACAAAAGCCCTCCAATGTTTTATTGAGTGTACGCGCTTTGTATCTGTTTCATATCTGTGTCGTCATCCTCATGAAGCCCTCCACATCAGCTGGTTTAATGTGTTTGAACTCTGTGGCTCAACTTCACCTTCACTTTCAGCTTCTCCTCTGGCTTCAGCCACATGTGCCCACATGTTTGTCACTTTGTGTTTCGTCCTCCGGCAGATGTGATTAACAACACCCTTGTCTTTGTGCGTTTTGTGTTTTCAGGTTTCTTCAGTCATCTGTGAAGGAGTTTGTCTGTGTCTGTGTGTGTGTGGGGGGGGAGTGTGTGCAGAAGTGTACGTGAGTCACAGGGTGAATATGTCAGCGTGAATGCCTTTGTATACACCCTGGTCGGAGAGTGTTTGTCCCATGACGCGCTCGGTGGAGATGCGGGGAGCTCGATCCTTTGCGGTGCAGCTGCCGGTGCTGCTCTACCTGTGTGTGGCGGCGGCCGGCTACCCGTTCAGAACGCCCCTGGACCTGGACGTGACTCCGCGTGTCACCGTGTTGAGCGGCGGTAAGGACGCACATGACTCCGTTTGTTTCAATATGTTCACAAATCTGGGATTTTTCCCCTCAAACAAAGTATTTCTTATTTAAATACCTGTAGATCACTCATAACTCAATATTTGTGTAGTGCTTTTCTCTCTTTCTCTCTCTGTACTACTGTAGCCACTGTCTTCTTTCTGTATCTTGTATTCATTCATGTCCGTCTTCTCCCTCACCTAACCTCAACCTTCATTATCTCCTGAAACACCTCTCATCTCTTTCCCCACAGCTCCCTTTTCACTCCTACCAGTGTGTGCATGCTGATTTTAAACACTAGCTCGCTCGCCTCTTCTGTTTTTTTGTTTTGTTTTTTTTTTAATCGAGCCGTGATTATTATTTACTTACCTTGTGAGTGATGGCATGTAGCATGAGGTGCTGAGGAGAAAGAGGCAGATGAGCGAAGTGCTACACTCGGATCCCTACGGAGCATCCTCAGAGTCTGACGCCACTGTAGGTAGTTGAAAAGCACAGTAACCATGACAACTGTTGTACTATGGCGCAAGGCGGTCGTATACAGTATTTTTCTTTAATGTGTGTGTGGGGAAGTGTGCATCCGTTTAGCTGCTCTGCTTTACCTGAACCTGGACTTTATTTGCAGACGTGTGTGTGAAAGACATTTTCTCATGTCTCCAAAAAATTTTCTTCTTCATCTACTTGGAGAACAAAATCCCGTCTCTACTGTCTCTTTTTCTAAACCCTTGTCTTTTCTTCTTACACTGATTATCCATCTTTTTATTTCCCCACTACTCTTGTTGATTTGAACCTCCCCTTGATACCTTTATCTCAGTTTCTGTAAATCATGAGTTAGTGCTCCATCCAGCCCACAGGTCCTCCTACACAGCTCCCATCCATGTCTGCCGTCCCATCACTCTCCCGCCCACCTCAAACTTTCCATCTCTCTAGCTTTGCACGTAAGCGCTGTCTCTTTGACCTTATTTTTCTTTGTCGTTTTGCACCTGGACACAATTGTGCTTGCCCTCACTTTGTTTTCCTTCACCTCTCGCCTTTGTTTCTTTTGCTTGCCTCTTCCAGATGAGAAGACTTGGTTACGTAAATGTTCCTCTGACCCTTGTAATCTCTGTGTTCCTTAGCAACCTCAAGGCAAAGCCTCCAAACCTGTGTGGGGTAGAGAAATTGCACGAGGATGCACACACACAGTCAAACACATGGGTTTTCATCTTAATGCAATTTTGCTTTTTTTCTCCCCCCATTGATAAAAATGTCAAGGGCGGTAAGCTGTTTAAGATTGTTAATTTTGAAGAATTTAAACTTTTAGAGCAGCTGAAGGCGAAGGGAAAGGCGCTGGTTGTTAAAATGAACACAAACTGAAAACACATCTAAACACGCTGTCAGGTGTTTGGAGAGCATGTCAGCAGTCTGCAGGCTTTTTTTTTTTATAGTCAGTACGGTTTGCACGTCAGACTACCCTGAACCGTAAACAAGGACTGACGCTTGAGTTTGTGTGTAAGGCTGTCACGTCACAGTCCAGTGCCTTGAGGTTCATTGAGTGTGTGCGCATGCTTGGGTGTGTGTGTGTGTGTGTCCCTGAACATAGTGTACTGTGGTGATCAGCTGAGGTCTCTCAGAGTGTTTGCTCAGTAAATAGTATCATCTGGGCTCCTCTTACTGCCTCGCTCACACCTTTTCCTTCCCTATGGACTCTTACCTTTTCTAGCATGATCTTGTAAGGTGAGGCCAAAATGTGCTTTGGGATGTTATTTCATTGTAATATAGCCCAGATAAATCTCCCTTTGCTGCGTCACTCTCTTAGATAAGTTGCTTTGTGTTACTTGGCTCCAGCTGTCAGGCCCTCACTCACACACACACACACACAGAGGGTATTGTGCATCCTAATGCTTAGATTACACCGGGGAAATCTAGGCATTCTCTCTGCATTGTGTTCACCCACAATGACACACTCATATCACCTAGGAAAAGTTATCGTTCGGAAAATCTCTCACAGGTAAGACACTTTACTCCTCTTTCAGTGAATGAAGGAAACAAGTAGACACCTGATCACACAGGGGCAGGTTGGGATTGAGCTGACTGCAGCTGCAGAAGTGAGCAGAGTGGATTGTGTTTTCGGAGAAGCTGATAGGAATCTTAATGACAGCTTAGCTGATAACCGTGCAGTTTTCAGGAGGACGTGGATTGGCTGAGGAAGCAGGAAGTCTGACACCTCTCTGTTTGGCTCCTGTGCTCACTGATATTCATGGTAATTGGGTTGCTGTGGCGTTTCCGTGGCCTAATTGCTGTCAAAACTCCACCGCAGTAGTTAAACCTGCTCAGTCACCTCAGATATTTTAATTAGACATTGCGCTACAACATAGCTGTGCATCACCGTGGTGGCTGAAATATACACACACACACTCTGTCATGTTTACCCAACAGCTGAGTGGACTCTTGATAGATCGTATGTCTAGAACTTATATAACTCTCCAGCATGGCATGGCTGCTGAGAGCGGCTTTATAACATGTTTTGTTAGCGTGTGTGCGGGCGATGTACAGTATGTCTCTGCGCCGAGTGTTTGTGTGACTGAACCTCATTAGTATTGTGTCCTGTCAAACAGATGCATCCCAATATAGCTTGGAGAACTGGCTGGTGGACATATAAAGCATAGAGACCTTGAACCGCAGAAATCCACGGAAAGAAGTGGAAGGTTGTAAATCTCATCTTATAAACTGTGTAGGATAAGAAACATCATTTGTGATAAGTGCTGCCATTTAAAAGCAAAGAAAATCCTTGTATGTTTAGGTACGCTAGTGGTGTGACTCTGTAGTTTGTTGGTCAGTTTATGTTGATCCAAACTGAGCTTTCTTGTGGCACCGCTGTGAGGTTTGTATTTTTTGCAGATCTACTGCCTGGAAATTTTGTAAATACGGTCATGATGCTAGTTTTGGGTTAAATGTGTTCCCCTCAGGATGATTCTGAACTTCGGTGACTTCTAACTATTCACATAATTAGTCCAGTGCTCTGGCTTATTTCTCATATTACAGTTACTGCAATTACTGCTAGTAAGGCAAAGTTATCATGCTAATAGGCTAACCTAAGGTGATGGCCACAGTAAACACAAGCCGAAACCTGTGGGAGTGAAACATGAACATTCTCCAAAAGTGAGTCAATCCCTTGTAGACCTCCTTTTTAAAATGCCAGACTTTACAGCAGAAATAAACAAGTTTACAGTCTGGTCTTTATAGCTTCATAGCTTTCTCCATGTATGGCTGTAGATTCCTTTTATATAACTGAATTGTTTAAATTATATCAATTCTTGCATAAAAAGAGGTGGCGTCTCAGGTTATTATCTGTCTACTTTCCTGAGCTTCACGTCTCTGGCCACTTTGAATTACACCTGGGGTTAGGTGGAGTCGGGCGCTGACAAGATGGCGGCGGTCACAGCCACCACACTGAGCTTAAAAAGAGATCTGCTAAAATCTCATGGGTGACGTCATGACGGGGTTTTGTCCCACTTTCTATGCAGTCAGTGGGTGAACATCATGTTAGCATATCGATCATTAGCTTTAGCATTTAGCTCAAAGAAAAGTTGTGCTAAACAAAGACACTTGCAGTAACTCTCTGTTCTCTAATGTTTTATGGACAAAACAATTGATCAATCAAGAAGCTACTGCTGTCACATTAGTGAGTAGTGAAGAAAATATTTCACCAGTCATAAGAATTTAACCAATCAATCATTTCAGCACTGAGAATAAAAGAAAGGAAACACAAAAACAATAGTCGTATTGTTCTTTGTGTTTTCAGTTTTGTTTCTGAATCAACACAGGGAGCTGTGAGTCTCCGTAAAGAGATTTTCTGCTCTGCCATGACACAATAGCGAAGAAGAACACATTTTCCTCCTCGCAGCCTAAAAAAAGAAGCTCACATTTGAAAGGAAGTCCCTCTGAATCGAAGAACGAGGCCTTCTCACCACTTTGCACCCACCTTCGAAAAGCACACAGTTAGAAATCCTTCATAGGAGATGAAATTCTGCTTCGCCCTTTATTGTCGTTCTGTCAGGTTTGATTGAGAAAGCTCTCGCTCTCGAGCTTTTAACACGCCGCAGCCCCATGCCTGTGACTTTCTAAAGGCATTTAGGGAGATGTATTCCTCCATGACGATCCGCTGGTGTAGATTTTTTCCGTATTTTTTTATTTTTGTTCATTGGATGTACACACTACATTCAGGCTTAAAATGAATACAGCTGCTTTACTGGAGTATTTGAAATAATACTATGCCTGTCTTTTTTTTTTTTTTTTAAAAAAGTCTTATTTATGAATTGTTCCCATAGCAACCATAATCAATAGCAACTGTAGAAGGTCTTTCTGCTGAGATATGACCAGGTGGTGATGTTAAGGTTGTGTGTGTAGCCATATGAAGTAGAATCTGGCTGTTTCAACCCTTGCTACTGAAATTTTGAAAGAACGATACAGAGTTGTCGTCATTGCTTTTTTTAAAAAAATTTTTATTGTCTCCCACTGATTTTAAGTTTGTCATCCATTTTCTACTGGTAAATAGCATGCACAGCATACCAGTGTCTATGATGTATCTTTAAGGCCATTAGGAGCTTTTTTGCATAAATGTAAGTCGCAGAGGCATCGTCAGAGTGTTACAGAGGGTCACCTACATTAATAACTAATGCTCTCCTCTCCTCTCCTCTCCTAGCACTCCAGGGCTGCAGGCGTTTCCATTCCTCTGCAGTCGACTACAGCACCATGTATCTGGAGGCTGACAGTGAGCGTCTCTACGTCGGGGCCCGGGGGGCTGCGTTCGCTCTCAATGCCTCTGACATCTCAGCCAGCGCCGCTCTCACTGTGAGTTTGTTTGTTTCTGTGCCGCTGCATGTTGTGTAGCCTCCGCTGCCACATCTTTAAATCAACCACGGCCTCATTTGCATTACAGGAACCTTTTGAGGCAACAACATTTCATTTTGAGGCAAAAAGAATTTATTCCCCTGTCAGTCTCAGTGTGTTTGTGGTTGTATTATTTTTAACACAGTAAGTCACAGATACAAACACAGGAGCATTGAGCTGCATGAATTCATGTGTGAGTGGGAAAAAAAGTTAGGGACCACGCTAATTTTAAATATATACAGAATTTATATTAGCATCATCAGCATATGTTAACACTGACATAGTTTATTAATGCACAAAGGTTCATAAAGTGCTCCTCAGTCCAGCATTGCAAGTGTTTACCATACTCATTAAACTCAGACTTGAAGAACTCTGCATGCTCATTATTTTACACACATTTCTTTAGGGTATATGAAGATTTTTAGACTGTCGTGTAAAGTGCAAGTTTGCGACCCAGTTTTTTATTCTGCTAATGGCCAGAGTTCATTCAGTCCTTTACACTAAATGTGGCTAGCCTTATTAGTTACCTCCATTATGCACAGACCTAAAATGTTCCTCGTGGTTTTCTTCTCCTTGTGTTGCTGAAGGCCAAGCTGCAGAGAGAAATGAAATAGAAAAAGAAAGAAGTGTAACTTTTATAACACATTACTCGGCTCCAGTAGATGTCATGGCAACAAATGCTGAAATCAAAAAGACCATGACTTGACCATAACTATCTACCACCTCAGCTAAAAACACATTGTTCTGTTTTTGTTTTTTTTAAAGGTGTATTGTTAGCGGTGTGGCGGTGTAGGATAAAGTCATCAAAGGTGACAGTTCTTTTAGCATCAATAGAAACTGACAAGTGTTTTCCACGTGTCCCGCTGCTTTGTTTGTCACCTGGTGACAGCCCTACCTGACATTAAGCTCTTATGCTTCTTATGTTAATACAACAGTGCTGCTTCATATGGCGTTACTGCTGGTGTGTGTTCTTTGTTACATAAGAGTTTCGAGAAAAAAACACATGCTGGTGTTCTGTAACGCTGTAAATTCAGATGCTGTCATGATAAAATTCCTAATATGTGAATTATTAAAGAAAAAACAGATAGAACCGTCTGTCTATCTGCTCTCAGATAGTTGGATTTTTGTGAGTCAGTGATATGAAACTCTTTATATCATGCTGTATGTCGTTTGGCGTGTTATAGATTGAGTGGGAAGCCTCCTCCGAGCAAAAACGTCAGTGCCTGCTCAAGGGAAAAGACAATAAGGTAGGCATTTAGTTGTTCGCTCTCTGTGCTTTCATCTTCTCGTGCTTCTCTCCTATGTATTGGACTCCCTCGACGTGATTAATTTTTCCCTCTTTCTCCTCAACTTTCAGACGGAGTGCTTTAATCATATCCGCTTCCTCCAGAGGTTCAACTCCACCCATCTCTACATGTGTGGTACTCATGCCTTCGGACCGCTCTGTGCATATATAGTATGTCCATGCATAGCACATACATTTTTTTTTCAATGGCATTGCAAGTCCAGTCTGTTTGCATGCTGCATGTACTGAAAACAATTTTACTATAAAGATAAATCCTTTTACTTAATCGCCTTTTCCTTATAGGAGGAAAGTATGTTTGTGATGTCGTCTCAGCCTGAAGAAGGCAGAGATAAATGTCCATATGGCCCAACAACAGGTTACGCTGCCCTTATTATAGGTAAGCGAGTCAAAACAATCACCTGTCACTTTCAGAGTTTTATTTATCAACTGAATGACTTTATAAATTGTTTCTCCTCCAGACCAGCAGATGTATACGGCTTCCCAGTATGAGTTTAGGAGTTTTCCAGATATACGCCGCCACTCTCCGTATCCCACGCTGAAGACAGAAGATGCTCCCACACGCTGGCTGAATGGTGAGTTAATCTCCTGATATGATCTCCTTTTAAAGCGTGTTCAGGTGGTAGGATTGTACAAGTGGACAGAGGTTTGGTCCGACAACCGTGTAACATTAGGTCAAACTTCTTTATCTACAAACATCTGCTTTGCTGCATGACACTCTGTATCTTACACATTGCCTCAGCTCCAGTGGATCAATAACGCATTATCACAGCACCTGCACTTTGATACAGGCTGATACAGGCTTCCAAGAACTTAATCACTTTGTTCATCCACAAACTTTTCCACAAAGTAATTATTTGTGTATTTGAGTGAAAATGGATTGTCAATCATTTTAGTTTAGACATTTACGTTTCCATGAGGATTTACTGAAATCCCCTGACTTTTCAACTGACGTACTTATCCAATAAAATAAGACGATATCCACCTTTGTTAGTCCCTTTTAGGAGAAATTCAAAAAACACAACGGCACACAGAGAGTTAACATAAGGAAGACATTTCTATAAACTCTACCTGTACATAAAAATGAATTTACAAAATAAGATAAAACTGGAATAATAGATACAGAGTATGTGGTACAAAGAAATATTCCTAAATAGAATAGAATAGAATTTCCAGAATGGAAATCTGTGTGTATACGGGACGTGCTATAATATCTGTGGTGACAATTAGACTGTGTATGGTGTTTGTGAGTCACAAGTTGGACGTACTAGAGTCTAAATGGCCGTTGGCAAGAAAAAGCTTATCAACGCCTTGAGCCACGAGGCTGGATGAGTCCTCAGCTTGGCATAATCTTAACCTTTATTTGTCAAAATCTTAATTTACCATTTGATATGATGCAGGCAGGTGGTTCAGTGGTTAACACTGCTGCCTCACAGCAGGTTCAAACCTGCCGACCAGCTGGGGCCTCTCTGTGTGGAGTTTGCATGTTCTACCTGTGCCTGTGTCGGTTTTTCTCCCCCGTTATCATGACATGCCTGCAAGTTTCTGAATTGTCCGTAGGTATGCATATGAATAGTTGTTTGATAGTTCTGTGATAGGCTGAGAGCCTATAAAGGGTGAACCCCAGCTAGCTGAAAGGGGCTCTGGCCGCCTGGACTCCTCTACAGACAGAATAAGCAGTAACTGGATGGATGAATATGAAATAAAGGAGTTTTTACATTGAAAATCCAAGACATTTCAGAGCCTTTTTATATCTGGGAGCTTTTATTTTGAAAATCTGACATACACTAAGTCAGGTATAAAGGTATATAAAGACTTTATATTCTAGTACTGACGTAATGTCCATGTTAGCATGCTCGCAATAGCACTTAATTAACCTGACAGAACCACGTATATATCTGCAGAGTCTTGTAGATCCTCTTTGTGTTCAATTAATTAAAAAAACTGGCTACAGGTCGACAAGTACAATAATAGCAGATAAGAGCATATACATTACCATCCTTCATGGTATTCAAGGTTCATGCCAGGAGACTGCATGAATGTAAACACAGTCAGTAGTTAAGTGCTTCACACGAGGTGAAAAAGTGGTTTCATACAACAAGAAAAAAAAACTTAGCATCAGTCGAGTTGGTTCATCTCTTTCTTTCCCTTGCAGAGGCGAACTTTGTGGGGTCAGCTCTCGTGAAGGAGAGCTTGGGCAGCAGCACTGGTGATGACGATAAGATCTATTTCTTCTTCACCGAGAGGAGCGGGGAACAGACGACGACCTACAGCCACAGCAGGGTGGCACGAGTAGCTCGGGTTTGTAAGGTGAGTAGAGATTAAAAAGGAGATGCGGGAGATACAGCGATCAGGCATAACATTATGGCTATTGTGTAGGTCTCCCTTGTGCTTCCAAAACAGTTCTGACTCGTCGCAGAATAGATATGCTGCCATCATAGCTACGGGGTGGGGGTGCCTGGTAGCAGAACATTATATTGTCACAAGATGGTCAATGTTATTTACTTCTCCTGTCAGTGGTTTTAATGTTGTGGCTGATCCTCGTATTTTGCAGCTGGGAGTGAAAGCTGGTAGCAGGCTAACTTGAGTGAAGCCTGAGTTGATGATAGGAGAGGGTACTGTAATAGATGAGGGGCTGGATGGGGAATGCATTTGGAACAAGGCCCCGGTGTAATTAGAGGAGCAGACTGTGTAGCTGATGAATTGGTTGAAGCGTCAGTGTAGCTCAGAGTGAGGGGGATGGATGACTGCAGGTGAGACGCAGACTGCTCAGTAACCTCATCTGCCTAAAATGTGAACGATTTACATTTCATGCCGCTCAGAAAGGAGTTACAGATGACAACAGCCAGCTGTACAGCCTTCCAACCCTCTCCTCCCTTAAAATGAAGTCAGCTCTCTCCTTGAAAGCATGTCAGCGTATTGTTTTTTGATCTTAATCGAATTGCCTCGAGGCGGCAAGGCATTCGCCACAAACTGAATACATTTAAAAGTTAAAATCAAAAGGCAGTCTGTTGTATTTCCTGCGTCCTTTTGCACTGTGAACTTGTCAGAACTTTTCTACCGTGACTGGGAGTTGAGATGTGTCGCATCCAGTTAGAAACTTGCTCTCTGTTTACCGAGGATGAACGCATAAACAAACCTGTAGATTACCTATGGCAAACATTGACCTTATTAAATACATCATTATTGCTTCCCCTTGCCATCTGTTGTGCTCTTCAGGAGGTTTACATCCACACTGTGCCGAGTGTTCAATCTGTTTATCGTTTTTATTCAGGCCCTTACCTCGTATGACCCTGTCTTCTCCCTCCTCCCCCGCCTTCTCTCCTTTCTCCTCCACCTGGTCTCCCTCAGGGGGACAGGGGAGGCCACTTAACTCTCCAGAAACGGTGGACGTCCTTCCTCAAGACCAGGCTGACGTGCTCTCTGCCCGAGTATGACTTCCACTTCAACATGCTCCGCAGCGTGTTCGCCATGCCTGGCCAGACGCCGCAGGGCACGCTCTTCTACGGCATCTTTGGCCTGGAGTGGTGAGTGGAGAGAAATTGTGTGCTGTCAAGATCTCCGGCTGACGGATGGCTTTGAGGATGCAAATGTAAATGAATGAGGCCAAGAAGAAAGGCAGCGATCGATAGATTGAGACAATCGAAGGAGACAGGAAGGGGTTAGATGAAAGAGGGGGGAGAAACAAAGCCCCTCTTATCCAAATGATGTGAAAAGAAATTGGCTGGAGGAGTTTTGCAGAGATTTGAGAAGAGAATACTAATTAAAAATCCTTGCTGATTTAGCAAAACTTGTGATTACTGTCATGGTAACAGCAAGTAGTGTAATGTATAGTGTTAGTAAAGCTGATTAATAATAACTATTGGCACAGTACAGTTGGTTTCTTCTTCAGCCTCCCACTTGTAACTCTTCAACCAACTGGTGGTTGCTTCGGAAAATAATTTAAAATGATTCATTGAAGGAAAATGCAGAGAAGCTCTTCATTACCTCATATTTTGATCAAACAGTCATGGTTTGCTAAAGTCAGGGACAAACGCAATTTATTATCTGAAGCTGCTTCTCAGTAAAAACCGCGCCTTCTTCTCCTTCTTCTTCTTTTTTCATTATTTTTAATCTAAAGCCGCAGCAGGAGGAAACGTGCATAAGCAGTGGCTCAGATCGGCTCTCGCATGCTGTAAAGAAAGCAAACAGCGGGGCTGTTATCAGTGCGATAAAATCACACAGGATTACGTGCATGGAGTCCCTCGTGCCCGTGATAGGAATCTGGATCGGGTGTATGGGGCTGCTGGTATTTGGCATCGTTGTGCAGAAAACAACAACAGAGAAATCCTTACTGAATGTAAATAAAATAGATGAGTATTGCAGAAACGCTTGGATTAGTCATATTGAAAATGTACTTTCTACTCATACGCATCAACAGAGAACTGAATGTAAAATGTTTTGTGGTGGAGAAATCATAAAGAAATGATTGTCCTTAGTGTTTTTTTGTTATGTTGGGTTGCTTCTCTCCAGCTCCTCTTCTCATCAGTTCCTACTACGCTTCTCTGAACCCCTTTAGTTCTCTCCTCCTACTAATCGGCTTTGTACTGTCTCTGTCTCCCCTCTCTCCTGTGCATTCCTCCCATTTATCTCTTTCCATCGTTTCGACTAGGTGAGCCACTGATCTACTGTACTTCTACTGCTGTCGCTATGGCAACCCTGGGTTTACTGCTGTTATTGTTCGTGGTTCGCGTTCTGGTCTTTCTCACTGTATGAGTTGATGTCTTTAGGAAAAACGTGAAGGCATCTGCGGTGTGTCGGTTCTCTCTGTCTGAAGTCCAAGACGCCTTTCAAGGACCCTACATGGAGAACCAGGACTCTGGCTCCAAGTGGAAGGAATACACTGGAAAGATCCCTGACCCACGACCTGGAACGGTAAACACACATTAGCGCAGAGGCGGCGCTGCTTATGCAAACATAAAATGAAGCACAAAAATATAGAGAAGATGAAGATGATTCAAAATGATGACGCATAAAAAGACAAAGTGCAAGAGAAGGTAGCAGGGAAACGATAGAGAGGATGAACAGCGGATGAGGATGAGGCTCAAGACACAACCAGCTTATGTCACTGAAACCCATTTCCATGGTGATTAACTCTTAGCTCGTAGCTTTGCCGACAATGGCTTAGAGCAGCAGCCAGGGCCAAGGCCTCGTTAGCAGGACCAGACATCATCCATTGCAGTGTCACGTCACTGCTTCGCAGGACCTAATTTTAACTAACTATTCAATGGAAAGGAGAAGCGGTCAAGGGTTTTAACTCGGGAGCGTGAAAGCCTCTTAGAGGAGTTGGCTGAAGTCATTGGAAAAGGACAAAGAGAGGAGGAAAGTTGTCGCCTCAGTCAGGTGCAGAGAGAGCTGAGTCGCCTGCAAGTCAGCACAAGCCAGCTGCTGAGCTCACACTGCCTCATTGTAATCTAAGTGAAAAGTAAAATTTTCCCTAGACGTAGCCTTGCATTTTCCTCGCATCTCTTCATTTTTCCAGTAAATTGTCTCCCTAAGCCTCTCATGACGTCGTCTCGTCATCGAGTATTGGCCAGAAATCTCTCTTTTCCCACATCGCGCCTTCTTACTTGCTCATCATCCCTGATGTATTTATTTTTTATTTTTTTCCTCCTGCAGTGTATAACTGATGCTCTGAGGGCCAGGGACATAAACGTCTCCACGTCCTTGCCTGATGATGTCCTGGATTTTGTCAGGAGACATCCTCTGATGTCCCAGCAGGTCCAACCTTTAGACAGGCGGCCCCTTTTGTTCAGAAGGACCACAGACTACACGCACATGGCCGTACACATGATGCAGGGGTTGGATGGGCAAACATACCATGTATTATACATGGGCACAGGTGTGTGTCAATTTATAACTTGTTAAAGATCTTGTAGCTTGTGTTTTCCATTTGTTCCCCTATATAAAAGTCCAAGAGTTTTGTTTTGTTTAGATTTGTTCCACCATTAGGGTTAGATAATATTAGTTGTTTTAGATGCAAACTAGCTCTCAATAGTGCTTTTTGATTCACATTATGCTAAGTACACATTGTTTAGTGTGCACATTTCTCCATGTCACTACCAAAGTGTTGCTACTGTGCTCACTAAAAACCTGCCTGCAGCACACTCAAGTGTTAAAACAAAATGATCTGATGCGCACATTGACCCTGACGCCGTCCAAATCCACATCCACGCAAAATATATTCATTTGCAACCTGCCCAAACATATTATTTTCACCTATTCAGATACCCACACATGATTACACGTTATCTTTATTTCTCATTGTTGGATTCATGGAAGCAGGGGTATGATAACACCACTCTGAATGAGTCTGATTTTAAATAAATAATATTTATTTTAAAGCAAAAATTCTGCAAAATGTATTTCCACAAAATTGACGTTTCTCCTCTTTTTCTTTGTCACCCAGATGAAGGCTGGTTGCACAAAGCCGTAGATGTCGGAGGTCAGCTGCACATCATTGAAGAGCTTCAACTGTTTGAAGAACCACAGCCTGTTAACAACCTACTGATATCTGACAAACAGGTAACATGTCTGACAATCGCGCACGCGGACATTTATTTTAGCTCCGCACTGCAGCACCGAAACCTTCCCTTGTTCCCTACAGATGAGCGTGTACGTGGGCTCTCGATCGGGCGTAGTTCAGCTGCCGCTCTCTACCTGCGGCAGATACGCCTCCTGCTACGACTGCATCTTCGCCAGGGACCCTCACTGCGCCTGGAGCGGAGTGCAGTGTGTGGATGTAATGACACACGCAAACAGGTGGGTGTCGAATTGTGTCCGCGTGTTTGGATCAGGCGATTAAAGAGCTCCTGGTGCCCTTTTGTGTGTTTGATTTGAGTGTCACTGTGTCCTGTCACAGTGTCAGCCCACAGGACTGTTGTGCAATCACGGTGCTGGCAGAAACCCTGATGCTGGCTGTGATAGTAAACATGCATGCAGATGTTTACTTTAAGTGTACTGATTAATGTGAAGAGATACACTTACCTGTAAGATATAAAGAGATCAGAATACAGCAAGCTTGAAATTGGAAGGAATATAAATCTCAGTATATGTATAATCTTTTTTGTTACAGAGACTTTGTTTTATTGTTTATTCTTTGTACTAGTGTGACTATTGTTATGTTTTCTCCTTCCTCGCAGATCCACTTTAATCCAGGACATCCAGCGCGGCAGCACGGGATGCGAGCACACACAAAACGGTACGCAGAAATCTCATCTGCTGCTGCGTAAAGAAACTTTCTTTTAACGCATGAAAGGGAGATTAAAAATAGTGAATGCTAGGAAGAACTCGAAAGATGCATAGTTGTCGTCAGATGGCATGAAGGCCTCTTTGAAAGTTGATTATGCGCACTGTGTTGGCAAAATCCTCTCCTCCCTTCTTTAATCACATTTTTTTTTTCATCTCTGGAGAGAAATCTGTTTGATATTCAAGGCAGGCGAATGCCTTCTCTCACTTCTCAGTTTCAATCTGATAAAATGTAGCATCTTCTGCCTCTTCGTTCTCCCTCCGTTCATGGCAATGTGAAGGCAGGAATTAAAAGATTTGTATTTCCAGGTCGTGGCTCAACAACGTTGCCCCGCCCCTGTTAAAGATTCAAGATTAACATATGAAATGAGTCAGAGACTGTTTAGCATTTTCATGTGAAGTTGAACTTTTCCTTTAATGCCCATCGTTGCGTTTCAGATGTCGCCCAGCGGAGCCGCTCTGTGCGGGTGGGTGATGACGTGCTGCTGCAGTGCGAGCTCACCTCCAACCTGGCGTCGCCTCTCTGGACTCAGGACGGCAGCGAGGTGCAGGGCTACGACCTCAACTCTGGCTTCAGGACCGGCACTGACGGCCTGTTGATCATCGAGGCCCGCCAGGAGCAGAGCGGTCTGTACACCTGCCACTCCGTTGAGAACAACATCAAGGTCGCCGTCGTTGCCTACAACGTAACCATCCGCCTGGACCTGCCTGTTGCCCCACCTGTTGTCCCAACTAGGGAGCCTTACAGTACCACCTTAACAGCACCCTCCTCTGAGAAGCCCCTACCACCACTGCAGGCTCCTCTCCTCCCCCACTCTGAGCTACTCTCCCCCAGGAACATGGAGGCCATGTACCTGTCCCTCATCACCATCCTCGGAGGCCTGTGTGTGGTCCTCGCCGTGGTGCTCGTCTACGTTGGCTTCTGTTTGCGAGTGGGAAACAGAGGGAAGTACTCAATACGTGCCGCAGCTGCAGCCTACCCGAGCAGCAAGAGGCCAAACAAAAACAGGAAGCACAGGAACTCCTCCCACATGGAGCTGAAGACGATCTCCAGTCACTGTAACGGCAATGGCGTTTGCAATGGAGTTTCAAAGCTGCATAACGGCGACATCCAGGACGGAGGCTTCCTACAAATAGTCCCCGGGGAGGGTCACACTTCCCCCAACAAGGAACCTCCACCTCCAGCCCCACCTCTTCCTCCCACACCTCAACTTTCCTCTCCAGAGTGCAACTTCCCCAACGGTCTCTCAGCCACGCTGCCCAGCGTCCTGAGGAGGATGAACGGGAACAGCTATGTGCTGCTGAGGCAGAGTGATTCTGTAAACACGTCGCCACTCTGCTGTTCCTTCGCAGATGAGCTCAACAAGATCTTGGAGAAGAGGAAGCACACTCTGCTGCTGCCCAGGCCTGATGAGAGCTCTGTGTAGAGATGTAGCTCCCCCTGTAGTGGACGGACTGCTGTTCTTACCTGGTGCCTGTCACATGACTCATCATTGTTGTGGACTAAAACAATGAAAGAGTCTCATCATTACATGCTTTTTTTGGGATTTAAGTCCACACTCAGACATTCCTGCTTCTGTAACTTTTGTCAACATGATTTCCCAAATCCCCCAACACGTAACAAATCCGAGAGAACTTAAATCTACCTCACCTCAACACTGCCCAGTAGGACATGTGCAATCAGACTGTAGTCTGGTCCGAGTATCACGGCCAGGATAGCAGCCACGGAAAGATCTCTGACCCACAAAGCATAAAGCAGACTTGAACGAGGAGTGGAGCTGCATGGTAATATAAATACATGTGAAGAGGCGATTCAGACCGGAGGGCAGCTAGCCAAAGTTTGTTTGCACTGACAAGTGCACAGATGGCCTATGCATTTTTAAAACATGACATTCTCTCACTATAAATATGGAGAGAGGCGGACGTGGCGAGCGAGGGAATGTGGTTTGCAGTGTTTTCGCTTTTAAAACTGGCTTTAACCAATTGCAATAACCAACACGAAATAATACACAGAAACTCATGATGGCACACAGCAGCCATCGGTGGGACATGGTGAACTAATCATTATGTAATATTACTATGAATCCTAAAATAACTCAACTATTATATTGTTTCACTTTAATGAATTAACATAATAATAATTTATTCAATTATACTGATAACTTTCCATGTGTTACAATTGGTTGGTAAGCACATATATGCATTACTATACTGAATCTAATCAAAGTATATTGAAGTCACATGTTGGCTTTTATAATTATGTTTCAACCTGTGTCTACTAATTCCTATAAGTGAATAATACTTGAACATACATTTACGTAAATATTCCTATCATGTACCAAACTGAAAAAATATAATATAAAGGGAAACTATTTTATTATATACTTAAATAACTGAGATAAGAGCTTAGATAGTGATTATTTCACCAAGTTCCGACACACAAATGTTGGATATTTGACAGTATTATTGTTTTTAATGCACTTTAAACACCAGTTTTAAAGTGCTTTGTGAAAGTTAATGGACATCTGCAATCAGCAGACCAGAGGAAGTTTTTGGCCGTTTCTCAGCGTGAAGAGCTGCGGCAGTGGAGGCCACAGCTGTGCCTGCTGGACCTTGTTTGACAAGGCAGATCAGAGGAAAAACACTAACTGTGTCTGAGCTGAGCCTGAATCCACCGCTGAGCGACGCCCTCCGTGAGACCGCAGCGCAGAGCAACAGACTGTGGAGCGCAGCGTTGGGCGAAAGATTTCAAGGTTAATAGTTTTTATATCTTACCAACGCATCTCCTACGCAGGCAGTTTGCCAAACAAGCACTTAAAGATATGGATCATGGCGTTGGAGCTCGCTGCTTGACTGAGAGTGCAGTGTTTTCTTAGAATCTACTGATTTTTATGTCCACTCGTATGCTAACAGCTTGTTGATCTGACAGCTGGGTTGTTAATAATTTGTGGAAAGGTTTAGGTTCAGAGATTTCTAAGTGAAAACATCTGGTTCAGTCTCATTCGCACATACACTGTGTCACCTCAGGCCAATTTACAGTGTGACAGAATGATTCATTCATTAGACGAAGCAGCCGAGGGAGATAATAAAACAAACTTAAAAATATGACTATTATTTTCAGTCTGTTAATGGGGAGATTATTTGTTGCAGCTCTATGGTTTTAACTTGCATCACATATTTTGGCATTACCGCGTCACACACTCCATCTGTTTTATTTTCCATATTAATCTGCTCACTGCTGCATCACACTGTTGTTCTTCTGTCAGAGCGCAGCATTAATTAAACACTCATCCAATGACAAGGTTGACCTCACTGGAGAAGGAGAGTGAGTTAGAAATCCCCCCAGATACACTCCAAGCTACCAATTATTTTCCTCGTACTCTCGGGTTTACCCCACCGCACACACACACGGTATACACGAAACCGTGACAAACATATGTATAGCAGTCGCACATAGACTACCTTGTGTAATCGCACATTTGAATTCTGCGAGCCTGCAATGTCAGGGTGTGAGATTCTGTACGTGCCCGCCGTGTTTCGCAAAGCTCCAAGAGCCAAGATTTCCAGTCAGTGGCACTGATCAAAGGCATGAAAGGAGACGGATGTAGCTGCTCACTTCACACATTAAAAGCCTTCATTAAAGCCTTTTGACCT
>JASGAT010389417.1:0-10884 GCA_030220025.1 Chelon auratus
GATTTAATGTGGGCCTTTTTTTTTTTTTTTCTGTGTTACATCAAACGGTGGACAACGGAAGACAGCAGCTCGTGTGCATGAGGAAACCTGTCTGCGTTTGTCCCTGAAGAAGCACATCCACATTCCACAGATTGAGAGCGTGGCTCCGTAGAAAAACTCAGTTTCATTTTAGAGGTCACAACAGAGTTTGCATCAGCTTGCGATGCACCTTTACCCCGAAACAATAACTCATGCATAACTCATTAGGTTTACGAGGCTCCTGAGTGACAGCAGATATTGCTAAACTCCTGCAAGTCAACAGAGACAAATAGGCTGTACAGTAGATACTGGCTTCCAGAAAGAAGGAACTGGTCGGCACTATGCTGTGTGTCAACAGACAGAGGAAATTTATGACAGAGCTGATGAATGTGACCACGGCATGGCCAGGATGACTATAATAATTTTGTGCTAATTAGATTCTGCCTCGATAAACAGAGACACCAAACATCTCCTTGACAACAAAACCACAACACAGCTCTAAAATTAGTAATCTAAAGTCATCTTTTCTTATTTTACACCTATTACCCTGAAAGGATTGCTTAACATGTCACTCAATACTGCTTTGACTCACAGTAATCTCTATCTGCATCCTAACAGATCCCTAATCTGTGAAGAGGTCCCGTGGGGCCGGTAACTCCAACATCGCAGCAGTTGAAGTTCCCAGCCCCTCAGAGGAAATCAAAGGTCTGTCTGCTACCGTCCCTTAATAAAGGGACATCATTATTTCAGCCTGGTGATAGAACGCTTCACATTACGCACAGATCAAACTGAGTCTGAGGTCACCTGAGATGACTGTAGTCATGTCAACACCAAACCTTTTAATTAAAGAGCATTTCAGCGGGTGCGATGGGAAGAAAAATCTACAGTACTCAGTGGAAAATAGATTTTAATCACCACTAAATAATCAAAGGTTTTAGAGAAAGTTTTCTTTTTGACGACAGTTTTCTTTCTCGATGCAATTTCTCAACAACACGAAGGCAACTCATGTGATTTTGAGAATGCATCGGGGGTTTTTTGCAACAGAAGGTAGTAGTTTCTGTGTTTGGGTCATTTGTAATACTGCAGTAGACTGACATTAAGGATTTTAATAATTCTTTGCACACATTTATGTCGCTTGTATGAATTCACACCTCAACGATACTGTCAAATTAAATTCTACTATTTTCATGTTGCACCTTATATCACCTCACATATGATACAACACAGTTTTTTTTACTGCGTTAAAGCTAACTTTGTTGGTAAACTTACGCAATACAACATATATTACATATTTGTAAAATTTCCCAGTTTGGGATTAAAAAAGAAACTATCTATTACGTAGATACTATTATACACCATCTAGACTGTATAAGATGAAACTTTTGGGTGATGATTTGTGTTCGAACTGCAAGAAAGAAACTGGAACTTTTCTTCACTGTATGTGGGAATGTGTTTTAATCAGATCTTTCTCGACTCAGGTTCTAAATATTTTGAGTAACTGGTTCAGAAATCTCCTCAAATCCAGAGCTTTGCTTACTGGGGCATAAATCTCAGCTAGCCAGTATAGCCAAATGTGACTTTTCGGTAATTTCAGTGGATACAGCAACAGCTTGTCAAGTCATTTAAAGATATTGGAAGGCATCAGAGATTCCACAGGCGAAAGAATGGGTCTATGCAATTACTGAAACAGCATCTATGAGTGTATGCCCAGTAGATTGAATGATGACAAGGTCCCTTGGGACATTGGAGATAAAGACCCCCACTAGGATTCTGTTATGTATGTAGAAACATGTCAGGTATGTATTTGCGTGCAGGTATGCATGTATGGATGTATGGGTTGTTATACAGGTTCATGTTCACAAGACAAAAATATGCCAAGTCTGTCGTCAGAATGACTTAAACTGTATCATATTTAACGGTTGACCTGGCTTGAATCAACCTTTATTGTTTCACACATTTCTCTTAAATGTGAAAAGTAATGCAACAAGGTCTAATATTTCTATGAAAACAATGCTTTTCTTTTCACCTTTCACCCTCGCAGATCAATAGAAAGCAAGAGAACTTTCTCATTACAACCCTGATTATGTACAGTTTACTGTCAACATTCATTGAGGACAGCGAGTGGACTGCTGGCCGGTATTTATCTGTTTCTCCGAACAAGAGGACAGAGAAGATCTTGTATGTGTTTATGCTGCAAAGTAGGAAGGCATGTATTGTCCACATGATGAAAGGAGGCGATTCAGTTCAGGAAGTGAGTGGGGTTGTTACATTTTTCATTCACAGCGTGCTTTACTGCTCCCTAAACAGAGAGTGATCTTTGTAACAGCACGGACAAGACACAAAATATATGAGCTGAGGGGAAACACTAGGTTTCCCGAGCATGCAGTAGTTCCTGAATGCCACAGACATTTGTATGATGGCACACCAAGACAGAAACTATTTGTTGCCCCAACAGACTGAGACGTCTTTGATGTATAACAGAGTGAGTAAAGAGCCTACAGCACCGCTTCCTATCAACACATTGGGCTGAGCTGTTGGACTTTCAGCTGGTGGTGATCTGTGATTGCTTCAAGATAAGGAGCCTCTCCTGTTTAGTTTCTCAGGACAGAAAGAAGGTTCTCGATTTTATAACGGAAAATAGCACCATATAGGGCTGAATCAACTCATTGATTAGTGGAGCCTATCCCAGCTGTCATCGTGCGAGAGGCAGTGTACACTCAGGTCAAGGCACCAGTCGATCACACGGCTAACACAGAGAGACAGACAGAACAGGAGAGGTTCACACTCACGTGCACGCCTACGGCCAATTCAGAATCACCTATGAACCTAATGAGCATGTCTTTGGACAGAGGGAGGAAGTCAGAGTACCTGGAGAGAACCCACACAGACACGAGGAGAACACATTTTTTTTTTTTTTTCCTAAATTATCTGACTTATAATGCATGTTCAGGGTCTGCATTAAAGTTAGTGCAAAGAATGTTTTACAGCTTAATAGCTCGTAGTTTTTCTTGGAATTGTTTTACTTTATTTTAGTCCAGTTATTTCAGGTGTACATAGGCTGTCATTGAGAATTTGTGGCAGCAAATTTTCCCCGACAACACTGCTGAGGTGTGTTTCATCTGCTAAATGTCAGTGTAAAATCAAATTAATTAATCAAATTATGATCCTGATGTTGATCCTGAGAATAGATTTAGGACAGTCATTGATTAGGCCTGTGTCCAGCTGTGAGTCTCATTCATTGCTTCTATCATATTATGATTTTTGCGTAGAACACACTGTATATTTCATTCTTACACAGTGATATGAGTTACTAAATGATATGTTAGCAATGATCAGCATCCAAAGCTATACCTCTGCCAAGTCTGTTTGAATCATTATCAGGTGCTCAGTCTGTATTGAGTGAATTGAGCGGCAGAGGTGGACTTTTAAATGTAGAAAGTAGGAACTCACCTGATCATGTTGACTGCCTATGTCTAAAAAAATGGCTTTAAGTAAGCATGAACAAAGATTTGAAGAATTTGAAAGATTTAGCCCTAACACACCAATCAGAACGAGGCCAGAGAAGCTTTAAAACAAACTCTGAACAAAGACTCTAGCTGCTGGCCTAAAACGCAATAATATCAGCGAGCAGAGCTCAAATTAATCGTATTACAAAAGCACCATGAGACTTTTAGCGAATGTATAAAACTAACATACAAACATGTTTCATTTAACTGCTGGACTCAAAAGGACTCCTACGTCACAGAATACATCATTCTCATAGTATGAGCAACAGAGGCTTCAGGTTTCCACATTGTATTGTGTAATTTCTGTGACAAACAGCAGCTGTCTCCGAGATCTTTCGTATACGATACATAGATAATAATGCCACAACATATCACATAACAGTAATGCACCTTAACCCCAGCCTGAATAAATGAACACAAAGGATTCTGAATGTTTACGTCAGTGCTCGCTAGATTGTTTAGAGTTGTGACTGAACCAAGAAAACTTCCAGCAACGTTTCCATTTTAAAGTCCTATATCAACAGAATTCAGGGAGTGATCTGCTTAGTTTGCTTATATTTGCACAAGACGTGTGGTGAGTCTGTCATAACACGTTCATGTGAGCACAGAGGAACATGCACCCTTTAGCAAATCAATTTGGAAACATCCTTCAAGTGTCAAACTGCATTTAAATCGCTCTGCGCAGTGAAGGTCACAGATCCAAGTCAAGTAGCAATAGGCTAAACACATTTTTTGGTCGAGGGTGTATTTACAGTAAACGGCTCCTCCGCTGGATGATGAAAGTTTGAGCAGGGGCATGATTGGCCCCTTGTTGTCTACACTCCACAGTTATACAAGCTTTGCTTTATTCTTCTCAGCATCTGACCTAGACAAAAAAAAAAAAAACATGGGCACACAACTACTGTATGAATGTGTGCACTTCCTGAACCCTCTGGCATTCACTAATGCTTCCATAGAAACCTCTGCTCCGTTCGCTGTCGGGCCAGCTATGCAACTGGTGCAAACAGATTCAGCTGCTGGATTTTCTGTCGTGATGCAGTCCAGTAGCTCTGCTGTATGCTGCTCATCATTAAGGCCCCCCCTTTACTGTAAATATGGGAGAAAGGGTGTTGATGCTTCGTGAGTGATTTAACTTACCGGTGACGATTCCATAGTTGGGAGCGTCGACGATTGCGCCGTAAAACTGGATGATGTTGCGGTGGCTGAGGACGCTGAGGATTTCAGCCTGAGCCACGAACACAGAAGGAGAAAACATAACTGAAACTTTGTCACGATAACAGAGACTCCTTTATTATTAAATCTAAATAAACAAGGGCCTACGTTAATGCTCGCAGACAGTGATGCTTTGAGCTAAATGCTAGCATTAGCATGGCGTTGTTGAAGAGGTGATGATGGTGATGCTGGAGAAAAAGCCAGTAGGTGACTAAAGGAAAAACCACTGTGATTCATAAATGTTCAGAATATAACGATGAAAGGATAACTTTAACACAAAGGAGAACTTCCTGGTGGTGCTAAAGGAACAGCTGAGGTGTCAGTAAACTCAGTAGGGTCCATCCTCAGGGAACCATGCATGTTTGTGCTTAACTTTCACGGCGCATTTCTGTCAAGATCAAAGACGAGCCAGCTGAGAGCCACACCACCTGCATGGCTAAAAGTATATACAAAGACAAATAAATATATATACTGTGGCCCAGATAGTCTTACGTGGAACCATTTCTTGAATGAACAGAATCTTGACAAAATGAGTTCATTTAACTGTAACCAAACACTATAATTAAAGGAACAATTGGTCCAATGTGAAAGGATTACATTATTATTCGCACTGAACAATCATCTCTCCGGCGCTTGAGTGAGGTTGAATGGATATCTGTGATCTTTCACAATGTCATGAAAGAAACGCTGAATCATTTTCTGAACATCCTATCACAGGCCAACAAATGTAATACAATTTCCCTGATTTCAAAGATAAGTCTTTTTTGTCTTTAAGACAATGAGGCTGTGCTTTCAAAGGGTTTTCAAGAGCAGCCTCTGCTGTAATTGGGCCAAATACATTCTTTCATTTGGCAATAACGTTTCTTTTGCGGCACATTTCTCAGAGTGGGGGAGTATAATGACCATGAGTGATGGGAACAGAAGTCACCACATCCCACTAAATGGGGTGGCAATTAAAATGATTACTATACTGACAATTAAAAAGTATATGAAAAGCCCATGCAGGCAATTACGACTCCTACCTCGTTTTCGATCTTGAGCAGTTTTTTCACCGCCACCTCTTTGTCCTGGGAGATCCACCTGGCTCGGTAGACGCTTCCAAAGCTGCCGCCGCCACAGTTCTCGTAGAAGACGATGTCATCGAACTCAATCTGCACGAAAGACGCGCCGGTAGACGACATCTCATAATGACAGTCAGCTCCAACTAAGCTTCTGGAGGGGTGGAAGGAGGGGAGGCGGGGGCCGGGGAGGTCACAGGAAAAGAAGGAAGTGTGGTTCACAACCAAGTCCTCTATGGTAAAACAAACTTTCTGCTTCAAAGAATAGCCTCATTCTGAAACACACCGCTTGTTAGTGTGACTCTAAAACAGGCTAACTCTGCATGTAGTGTCAGTGTGATAACACTGGTCTTAAACGACCATCCTCTGCCTCTTCCTCTTTTCCACATACAATCTCATACTCATCATCAGCACCAGTAAGCAATGAGCTCAGGGCCCAGACTCTGCTTGTATAAGGATGATGGCATGCCTGGTATGCTGGGATCTTGCAGCCAGAGTCACAGACTTTTCCAGCGGCGTCTCTTGTATTTGGCTCGAGTGAGGCCACAAGCGGCGAGACATGATAAACTGTCTCTGGGTGTTTGCAAGAGACAAAAAAAAACCTTGAGAGATCCTCATATTCTCTTTAACACTTCGACTAAAAAGAAGGAGCCCTTCCTGCTCGGGCAAAGGCCAAAAATAATGTTGTGTGTGTGTGTAAGCCAGGGTTAGGCGTATAATGCTTCCGAAGCGGAGTCCACGCAGATTGATTATGACATCCTTTTGTTTGACCGTAACAGCATAAAAGCATCTTGTAAAGGAATAATTCCATCATTACAGGAAATTGTGGCTCTGTTATTGTTCGCGGGTCTCCCATTTACAGCTGAGCAATTACGGCTTTTAAAAGGCTGTTACCTGGGTCTTCATTGGGATTACTATCCGTCACAGTGGGAAATGCCTCCATTGTCACAGAGGGGAGCCATTGCTTTCTGCTGATTTACTTGTATTCATGCTATACTTAGCATCGCAGCAATTTGCTCAGTGGACAGCCCCCCCAGCATTGTCTGACCACTCAAGAAGCCAGGGTTACTGGGATATGGGAGCACTCCTGCAGTCCTTGCTGCCAGTTTCGCACTTAATAGCAAACGCCGCTGCAAGCACTGCAACAATAACAGCCTGATAGCCATATGTCAGACCACAAGTAGTTACTGTAGCTAGATGAAAAAATCAATCAATCAGTCAGTCAGAGCCAGCAGACAGTGGGGTCGCCACAACTTTACTGTGCATGATACACTGTGTAGGTCATGAGTTGTTCAGAGCAGAACTATTCATGTGATGCAGTGAAAACAGGCAACACAACAACAAATCTGCTGTGACAAAAACATTAGGAGTGGCAGCTACTTTACATAATTATACGTTTACTAACACATTATATTAACAATAAATCTGTACACACGTCATGTGGGATATACATCATGCAGATTTTAAGAGTTACTGCTGTGATTCCCATGTGAGCAAGTAAAGCTGCCAGCCATGTGAACACTGCATGAAACTTTTACCCCTGTGCTCCTCTCTGACATAGTAAACATACATACCGACATTCAGGGTGAAGTTTTTGGAGCAGCTCGTCGTCGGCGCCTGTCCCACCGGGGCACAAACTCGGAAAGAAACTCGGAGTTCCGGATAATCTGTTGTGACGTCGGTTAATTTCTAAACTCTCTCTCTCTCTCTCTCTCTCTCTCTCTCTCTCTCTCTTCCTCACCGCACTGGTTTTACTTAACTGGCTGCGCAACTTTCACCAGCTCCACTGGCAGGACCGTGCCCTCTCCAGTCTCGAAACTGATGACAACAGCTCCCCCTGCCGGACAACAGTGGGACGTATCAGCGGACTACCGGTGTTCAACGTGGGGTCCGCGGGCCGGCACAAGTGTCAGTGAATTTCCGTTCTTTTGCAACACTGGAAAAAAACCTATGTTGTGTAATAAACTCAGATTATTTTGCCACTTGTTATTTGTTTTGCTTGACCGCGTTTCGTTTGATTTGAAACTAGTTTCAGTTTCAGTCTTTCACATCTGACATTTACCCAAAGTCTTCTCAGATTCACATTCAGAAAACGTTATTTGACCCAAAGGAGCCATTTAAGTCGCATGTGAGCAGCATCATGTGGTAAATACTTAACATAAGCACGATTTTTGACTTTACTTTTCTGTTAATAATTATATTTTGCTACACTTTTCACCTTTTCCATTCCACTTCATGAGTAAATGTACTTTGACTAATATTTCACTGACAGCTATTGATAATTAGATCAATTCAATTTAGCATAATGTATCCTTAATGACTATAAAATGCTATAATATTAGAACAGCTGCTTTACAACAACTGCATTAATAATGCAGTGATACAATATATATATAACCATGAGAAGGGCACGTTCTTCCAATATAAAAACTTTCTTTCACTAATTTAAGTTTTTTGTTATGATTTTTTTTTTTACAGTGTATTTACGTAAATAACATATTTATATACCTCATATTCATTCTTCACTGCAACATAAAGGACAACCATTGCAAATGTTTTATTTAATCTTAGCATTATAGTACATTAACTGAAGTTTAACGTGTGTTAATTGTGTTATTTCCCCAGATTGTAGAGCTGGGTAAATTCACAATCTGTTTTATTCTTTTTATGTAGTTTTACAGTTCTGTTTTTATTACAACATATCAACAGTATGAGTCAAAATACCTCAAGTGTTCCTACAAATGTATGGTACCAAATAATTATTTTGACATCGGGTTAAACACACAGTTGACACAAAACTTAACTTATATTTTAGTCCTTACTGAGGCTTTATCCTCTTCTCTTCTGTTATCTTCATGTGATGTGCAAATAAAATATACTCTTAAGTAAATATATCTGAGATAACTTCATGTTCATACAGTCAACAAAAAGAAATCAAATTATAGAAGTTACGTTCATGAGTGTAAGCAACATATTGATGAAATGGCCTGTGTTTCACCTTCTTACCTCATTTCTTTTTATCTTGTTGTTCTTTTAATGACCTCTGCATGTTTGTCTGTGACCTGTGATGTTGACAAGGAACTTACTGGATGAGGTGTGAATGTGGACGGGGTAAGCTGCAAATGAACTGCCCTCCCTGGGATCAATAAAGTTCACTGAAACTGTATCTGAATGAGTTTGGAAACAGGGAAAACATCACAGCCGGCACACGAATACATCTAAAATATTTAATATTTACAGCACACCAGAGGTTTTTCAGACATTTATGCTTTCAGAGAAAAATGTGCTCACATGAATAAAAAGTTCAAACAATAATCCTCTGCATGCTGATGTCAAAATAAATATCTATATATATATATATAATTTACTACACATAAGAGTCTCACAAGCTGAAATACGTACAAATATTGTTTGATACAAAATATATGAAACAACTGAATATCAGGAATACTGAAAACTGGTGTTGTTAAAGCATCACATAGTGTTTACTTTGGAAAATGTTACACAATAATCTGATGAATGAGATCCCCCCAAAGATCCCTAATTTCTTCAATTGTCTGGGTTGGAGATGATATGATGTCTGCATGATATGAGAGGTACTTCACCCGCTAACAATAACTGTTGTTAAAATATCACAAATTACTGTAATAAAGGCTTAACAAGTCAGGCAAAGGCTTCTGAAACAATATCTCATTATCTGATACGTCATTAGGTCCTCGATGTGATTGCCGTCTGCATTGGAGTTAATTCAAACAAATGCAAGCACATGTTGTGTCTTGTGACGTGAAGCAGCATCAGAGTGTAACATTTCTGTCCCTGAGTGGTTTCAGGACCTCCGGGGCTCAAGTGCATGAGAGAGCTGAGTTAGCGTCCTTTGGTTGTCGATCACGTTGAGCTGACGAACGTACGTCCAAACGTCGGGGTGGTTCTTGCTGGCCAGCGGCGAATCTGGACCTGGAATCAGAGTTGGAGAATCATTCTTCAACATTCATCAGGGAACTGGGATATTTATAAAATGCTTCCACTGACTGATACTGTATATTTCATCCAGACATTTCATTGATGAGGATCAAGTAGGACTCACTGAATGTCTGACTTCGACAGTATCTCACTATCTTCACTGTGTTAGCTATCATCCGCTGCAAGATGAAGAGCAACAATCAGCAACAAATGTAGGAATTAACTGAACAATAACCAAGAAAAAAGAGATTTACAACAACTGGTTGACTATAATCTGCACCTGCAGAGACTCACCATTTTCTCAAAATTGACCAAATTGTCGATAAATGTTTTGTTTCCCTCATGAGTAAATGTCATGTCTGTAAGAAAAAGGGGGGGGTATTGTAGGTAAAGTTAGAGCTAAAGGTGAATCAATTGAAGCGGGTTAAAGGAGCAATTCAACAGCAAAAGAAAATAATCTGTCATCAAATAAAAAGGTCTGACCTTTGATCAGCAGCGGCATGAAGGGAATGATGGGAGGTTCCAGTTTGGCGACTGTCAGTCGATACGCCCGGTGGTTCCTGGACGGGTCCTGTGGAAACAGTCACACTGTACTGAGATCTGCCGTGGCTGTGTTAAAACAGATCCATCACAGTCCTGACTGAGGACGATGCAGCAAAATCAGCACTTGACTCTGACCTGCTGACTCTGCAATAATCCTCATTTTCAGTTCAACTTTTGCCAAACAGAAAACAAAACTTCTAGTTTTGAAGGGTTAGTAGGATTCAGCTCATTTCAGCTTACCATCAAGTTTTCAAATTCCCCATAAAACTTTTTGAATTTGCTGGGAAGTTTCTGCGAACATAAATGTCAGAGAAGTTAATTTACACCCAAGGTCTTAACGATTTTGACAAGACCGAGCAACGCTACACACCTCCCAGGTCTGACTCAGCCTGCTCACTGCTGGGTTACTCAGTCCCATAATGACAGCAAAGAAGGCATTCAGATTCCTGTACTCCTTACAGCTTAGACAGGAAACATGAAAAGGAAGTTAGGGCAGCAAATAAACAAGACTGCAATCTTAGAGAGCAGAATGGGCAGTGAAACAAATCCACTTACTGAGCAGCGATCTTGATGAACTTCTTGAGGAG
>JASGAT010389418.1:0-25836 GCA_030220025.1 Chelon auratus
AAGTGATGCATCCATCATGCCTAGTGTCTACTGTACAAGCCTGTGGGGGCAGTGCTATGATCTGGGGTTGCTGCAGTTGCTCAGGTCTAGGTTCAGCAACATTAAAGCTAAAGGTGGTCAAACGAAATATTAGTAACTTGCCAGTTCATTAGGTAGTTCATTGCGCAAGCAGTTGTGTAGTGCTGAAGACAGGTTATTAACCGGGAAGAGGGTGAAACTGAAAGAATAAGAATGAATACATGAGGAAACAAAGCTAAATTCTAGTTAAGTCTAAAGACCTTGACCTTTATCCTCCAATGTTTCTGCCCAAAGTCGTATAGTTTCCTCGTTTGCTGCTTGGATGTCTACAAAAGTGAACACCCATTGCTGCCAAGTAATTTCTGAGGAGTTTTCCAGTTAGTTGAATCATCTTCTTAGCAGCTGACAGACCTGCCAAAAGCACACTCTGTTTTTTTTTGTTTTTTTTTTATAAAGGAAGCTGAGAGATATCCGTAAATCTGGAGATTTTTTGGATGTCTGACATAGTAGACAGATTTTTTTTGCCAGGGTTTTGTCATACCATGTGGAAATAGTCACCAGCTGTGTACAACTCGGATGAGTCATTTAGGAAATTTTGCTTTGCCTTTCTGCCAAGGTGAGGTTTATCCAAAAGTTCTCTTTGTCAGATCTTGGCTTGACTTCCACTTAACTGCTCTCTAACTTTCTAAATGACCACGCGCTTTGACAAACCATCCTTCATTTTCATTTCTGCTGTCAGTTGAATAGAGGAGTCTGTGGTTGTTGAGCCACAGGTAGAATGACTCAAAAATTTGCTTCTTGATCTGCCTTATGAGTCATAATAAGTAATTCATGAAGGTAATGTGAAAGGGCTCCCAAATATTTGGACACATTTGCCGCAGTGGTTGTATTTATGATGCTGCTTTCCGCTTTAAATCCACAAAATATGTCATTTCCCTCCAGTTTTCCTTATGCAATTTAATAAAGAGGGGGAAAAATGTCAAAAATATCAAAAGCTTAAAAAGCTCCAGTTTGTAAATCGGGACCTTGTGATTGTTACGACCCAGCTCTGTTAGGGGTGAGGGAATCAACATTAAAACCGGATGGAATAGGCTTTTTTTTAAGGTTTACTGTGCAGAGGTGGCAAATGTATTCACTTTCTTTACTTAAGTAAAAGTACGGATACTTGTGTAAAATAATACTCTGGTAAAAGTAAAAGTAAAAATATCCGTTGATAATTTTGCAAAATTAAAAAGTTTCTAGCAGAACCAGAATCTAGACTGAACTGACCAGAGGACCTGCATGTGCATCTGGATAATTTTTAATAATAAATTAAGTGTTATTGGGTTGTTGTTGTTTTTAAACCGAGAGCAAGCTAGCATTAGCTATAAATGATGTGCTCCCATAGCATTGCTACTGTTGTAAACCGGCTTCCAAAAAATGCTCCAAAAGTTAATAATAGCAACAGAAACAAGCACGCCATACCTGAATTTGTTTTTTTTTTCTTTCAAAAAGCTAATGATAGCAACTGAAACCATGCCATACCTGAATTTATTTTTTTTTCAAAAAGCTAATGGACTTTCAGTGTCATTAATGATGCTTGAACAATTAACAAGCTTCCAGTCACTAGGTGGCAGCCGAGCTTAAACTAATCAACAGGCTGCCTGTTCAACCCAGTAGAAGAAGTACACAGGCACACCGGTGTATAGAGCTGATGGAGGGTGTTGGAGGGAATTTTCCTTTATAACTGTAGGCATGTGCATAGATCGCGTTTTTACTAAATATGACGTGATTAGTCTAATTCTAGGCTTTGTCAGTCCCATGTGAATTTCCATTGACTGATAACAGGCACCTTCAGCATCAGCATCAGGTCAACAGGTATCACCAACAGGCCAGTCATTTTGTGAGCGTATAGTCCATCACCAACTTTCCCCCTCTAGTCCGGTGCCCTAGTCATGTCTGATCATGTTACGTCTTTTACGTCATGTCATCCGTAGAGGTTAAAAGAGTAACGAGTAACACTGTTTTTCCAGTGTAAGGAGTAGAAAGTACTCCTCTGACTAACTCTTAACTCCTTAACCAAACATCAAAACACATCGATAAACAACACCTCAATCTTAAATGTGACTATTCAAGCAAAACTATCCAGGGTGAACCAAGAGGTGTATAAGAGAAAAGTCCAGCGCTTTGGCACCAAAACATTCATTAACAAAACTTTCACTAACAAAATATTTCAGACGTAAAGCAAACTAATGATAAGCACAGATTCAAATGCAACGTTGGCCACACCAGTGTCGGACTAACTCTAGGAGATCAGTTGCTGCAGAGTGACGTCAGCATAAACCCCCAATTGGTCGGTCTTTCGAGGGGCGTGGTGAAGAGTCTCCACTGGGGCCTTAACAGTGATCCTCTGACGTTTCCAGCCGCCGGATGTACTTGACGGGCAGGTTTCTGTAATGACCGCAATGGACGCCATTAGCTGAGATATTGATGTTGGCATTGCTGCTTACAACCTGCTGTGCGTGAAATAGCTCCTCACGCAGCTGCAGCAAATTGAGAGTGATTATAAAAACGTGTGGGATTGATTGTCTTGTCTTTGATGTTTTGACATGTTTATTTGATTAATGAGGGGGAGGGGATACCTAGTGGGGAGGCAGCGATCAGTCTGACCCTGTTAACAGCTCTCTGACTCTGACTAATCCTGCCAGCGTCGCATTAGCCTGGATCAACTTTCCAGCTTGTTGGCTATTGGAACTAATTGGCAACACTATGATAATGGGAAATGTTTTACGGGCAACGTTATTACGTCAGATAAGACTTGATTGATAGACTGAGTAACATATGGTCTAGTGTTTTGCCTCCACTGTTGTCTTCCACATTTCATTCTTGACCACCTGTGGCTGTAGACTCGAACCCGACGGGGCTCACAGATGCAGCAGCTTACATGTGTTTTATAGACGTGCCCCCTGTATGACGTTTCTTCTCTTTTCATATTACACACACACTAAAAAACCTCTTTGGGGAATGTTGAAACTCAAACGAATTTCTTTTGGATGAATTACCATGTAAGTCTTTTCACCGGGGAACACATTTACTGCAAGCTTTTGGCACTTGATATATCCCCACCCCAGGTACTAATTTTTTTTTTGTCAAGGTGTGCGTGCATATGCATTGCTTTGATTTGTAGTAGATAAGTTGGTGTGCACACACATAAAACTTTCCAGTGCTTTAACATTTCCATTATTAGAATTTAATTTAAGGAAAGAGCTGCTAAAGAGAGGTTCAAAGAAATGATTGCAAGCAGCAAATTACAACTGTCATGTATTTACGCAAAATTTGAAGCTACACTTAGTTTAGCTCGGCGTAAACACTGCCACCACGTCAAAGTTTTGTTTTTCTACAGATTAAACAGGCATATGATGTTAATAAGTGAACTTAAGATGTTCTGCTTCAAACAGAAAACAGAGCCATGGCAGCTGTTTCCTCCCTGTTTCATTGAGACTAAACCAAGCATACAAGAGGAAGCTTATGGCAAAATCCACAAGTCTGTTTTTCTTTGGTTTCGAGTTCCTTTATTTTTCAGACTGAAGCCTGAAAGTAATCGGTCTAAAATTTGGTAAGAGTTAGTTGAGAAGATCCACAGCACCACTGCATGTCTGCCCATTCAGTGTGTATGGTAACTAGAGTCTACAGACTGTTGGCTCACCATAGCCTGAAGGGTATGTGTTTTATGTCATTACTATCTATTAATTTAAGACAGATGCAGGTTTTGCAGTGATTGCTAATGAGCCTACAGTGAGTCTTCAGAAGGAGATGGCACAAGTCATTTTACACCAGCGGACAGTAGTGGGTGTTAGTGGTGAAGGAGCATTTAGATCCAGAAATTTGTTCTGTTTGTTGTTGTAATTAGAAGCCTAAATACATACCAAGACACAATAAACCATGAGAGTTATACGCACTTTTGTATAGTTTATACAGTGTTTAAACCCTTATTTGCTATTGTACTACTATTTTATTTAGCAGTGTTTGTAGTTATTACCAGATTAGTGGATCCCCATTTATTTTACAACATACTGTACATATACAGTAAGCACAAAGGTCAGGATTGTCCCAGTACCCAGAACATGTATACTCTGGAGCAGGTTTTGGACCTGTATTTGGCTTAATTCATCTTTGAACTAATTGCAACCAGTCTCCCTGTCACTGCTCCTGAAAAGCCCCACATGATGCTGCCACCGCCATGCTATCCAATATGGATGGTAGAAGCAAGCAGTGCATGGTGTTCACGACATAATGCTTTGAATCAGATCAGTTTATGTTTGACCAGAAAGTCCTTTAAAGTTTGTATTTTAGCAAGCTCAAGTGAGCGACAATGTATGCAATTAACTTTTTGGGTTATTGTGTGAACAATAAAGTGTGCAAAAAAGAAGGGGTCTGAATAGTATCCAAATGCATTGAGCATCTACTGAACATACGTATACTGTATGTGCTGTACATGCTATGTGTAATGGACTGCTAAAACGTGTCAGTAAATTTCTCCCAACATTGTGTGTGTTTGTGTGTGTAGTTGTTAGGAATGTTAGACATGTCGGTTCCGGTTGTGGCCAAGTTCAGGCGTCTGTTGGACAGTCTTCCCAGGGAAACTCTACCCGACGTGGTCACGTCTATGATCCGCACCTCAAACAAGGAGAAGCTGCAGGTGAAGTGACTACTGTGTACTCAAACTACTGTGTGTATGCACTATTCCACTGCAAACACAAAATGAATGTCTGGAAATATGTGCCCTCACATGAACTCTCCAGGTCCTGGACGCAGTGAGTTTGGAGGAGCGTTTTAAGATGGCCCTGTCCATGCTGACAAGACAGATAGAGGGACTTAAACTGCTGCAGAAAACCAGAAAAATTAGTCCGGACAATGAGAAGAGGGTAAGAAACATTTGCACACACACAAAAACACACACACAGTTCACTCAGCAATCACAAGACGCCTTCTCATTTGTATAGGTGTTATCAGTGCGTAAAGGTGGAGTGTTCCCAGGCCGGCAGTTCAATCTGGATGAGGAGGATGAAGATGAAGATGGAGACGACACAGCGGCCTTGGAGAAGAAGGTCCACGGGGCCAACATGCCTGAAGCTGCTCTTAGAGTTTGCCTGAAAGAGCTCAAGAGGTGAACTTTCCTCCAGATTACACCTGCATCTTACATTTAGTCAAAATAAAACACTTATGTTAAGAGTGTATTTAGATCATGCACTTTTGATATGATTTTATTATTGTCACTCTGATGTTTTTTTCTTTTGAATCCATCGCTTTTGATCTTGTTGATCTGTATTCAGGTTGAAGAAGATGCCTCAGTCCATGCCCGAGTATGCCCTGACCAGAAACTACTTGGACCTGATGGTAGAGCTGCCATGGAGCAAAAGCACCAAAGGTAAATAAGGCTGCACACGACCTTTGTTGGAGTTCAGCTTAGTCTGGCTCCCTCCCATGTTTTGCCAGTCTTTTCCGTCCCAAACACTGACTGTATTGCATAATCTGTATCACAAAGCTGGGTCTGGGGTTTTCCAGTTAGACTACAAGCTTGTTCACAATTGTTATGGAATTTAGATTAGAGCCTAGATACGGGAAATCCCGTAAGAACCATTAGTGAAAGGCTGGATTTGGGCAAATTTGAGATTTGAGAGTATTTTATTGACAGTAAAAGGTGATATTGAATCAAATGAAATCTAATCTCTAACAGGATACTAACTAGGATATATATTAGAAAGTGCATGAGAATTACAATCACCACTCTCTATGTGGTCTTTTTAGTGTCATACACTACCACTCCTCCACATTTGTTAGGAGCTCTTGTCGAACCACTTTACTCTCGACTCTTTTCTCTCTGTATCTGTGATAACTACAAATTTCCAGTTGTCAGATATTGACCTGTTGATGCATTTTGACCCGAACTGTAATAGCTCTGCAGTGTGTGATTACCACGGTGATCTACCCTGAAAGAGAAAGGCTAAAAGTGAGACAATTTGTTTTGCCCAATACTGGAAAACCTGACATAAATCCAGAGGGGGTCAGCCTGGTTGGTTGTGAAATAACCTGTTTTTTTGAAAGAAAGAAAGACAGAAAGAAAGCAAAAACTCCAGAAATCCAGTGACTGGGATACAACAAGAAATATACCAACATGCTTTGTTTAAATGTTTCACTAAAGAAACATCCTTGTGCAGTAAATGCAGGGTTATGGTAATACGACACAGATGCTTCCCTAGAGACCAGAGAGTGATGTTGCCTTTCTGGGACACTTGATCATAACTTTATTGGTCCGTGCCCTGAAGCTTTTCAAGGCGAGACGGTAAGGGGGGGCCCTCCACGACCAGTTTTTTTGAGCGGTCGGCCCATTTCATCTCAGAAAGTTGACCGCAAAACAGGGACTTCATTATATTACAGTACCGACATTTAACTGGTTGAGTGTTTTTTTTTGTTTTTTTTTTGTTTTGTTCTGTTTGTGTTTCCATTACGTTTGAGTGGCTAAAAGGGGAACGTTATGGACGAATGTTTTCAGACAGTATGGAAAGGCAGACAGTCCCAGTCAGATTAGATACTTATCGCGGCAAAACAAGTAAGATTCGAGGTAAAATGAGTAGATACAAGATGGAAAGTTCAACAAGAATCTAATTTAAAAGAACAAGAACATGCGGACTACATTTTAATCTGGTTTTAGCTTATTACGAGCTAAGTGTGCAGATGAATTGTGTTGTTGGCTTTGGATGCATTCGAGAGAGGTAAAGTACAACAGGCCTACAGGAAGTTTGTGAAGTTTGGCGGGGCACTCTCTTCCAAACAACTACAACCAGCTGCTAACTGGGTGAGATAGCTAAAAACCAAGCTTTTGCAGTGTCTGGGCGATATTTCAGTTTCAGGTTAAATCAAAATAATCTGGATATTGCATGAGCATCAACAACAACTGGAAGTGGTTGTTGCTGCAGTAGTAAAAGAAGGGGAGAATGGACCGGATTGATCCAACTATGGATCAAACAGTGTGTTAAATCAATATTTTAAACTTTTCACCTTGAGTCAAGCTAGCAGAGATACCCCTCATATCATCCAACTGAAACCACACCGGTTTTATGCCGATGCATTCCTAGAGGGGGTGCCTGACTTACGTGTTATCAGTCATATACACTAGAACAGTGTGGGAGCTGTCACACTGCCTGCAGAAAGCATGAAAAACTACCTCCCCTTTGCATTTGTTTGCAACCATAACAGAATGGAAATCGTTATTGGTTTAGAAATGGAATACATCCGCAGTCAGTCTATCACAGACAAATTTAAAATATCCTGACTCAATGAGGTACTAATGAGTCCAAATATAGTTCACAAATTTATAAGACATAATGAACCATTTGCTCTGATCTAGGGATGCACCGAAATGAAAATTCTTGGCGCAAATTCGAGGCACTGCAATTTCATAAATTAATAGTAATGTTTCAAAGAATAAATCAATTACAAAATTATGAAAATATGTGTTTCGCACATTCCAACAATGCACAATATAAAATAAGTAGTGCAGCAGAAAAATGATTAGACTATTTTTTTTTCCCCAATGGCACGCGATCTACCCGCTGCCACTGCCTTCACTATCTACCGGTCGATCGTGATCGACGTAATGGGCACCGGCTTCATCACTGGGAAACTTCCTTGCGTGGATGTTTGGATTTCAGGTGATAAATTAAACCCGACTTTGCAGATGCACGCCTCTTGAAATTTCAGCGATAAAAGTCTTTCGGTGGCTGAATATTCAGTGCATCCCTAGTCTGATCTGACTGTGATGGAATATATTCTCCTTTCTGAGTGTGGATACCACGAAAACCAAGGCTTCTACACTTATCAAACAATACCAGGTGAGCTCAGTTATTTTGCAGATGTACAAGACTCTTCTGCAAATCTAAGGAAAATGGAGGTCTTTCTCACCTAAACACTGTAAATAATTACAAGGCAACAAAATTAACCAACATACGTAACCCATCCTATATCTTGAGCAGCAGCATGGAAAGAGGTAGAAGGCCAGATATCAAGTGATACTTCTCTGCATGCTGTAATACGCTACAACGCAGTGAGTACAAGTCTGAACAAGCCAAATTAATACGTGAACCCGTGTCAAAGTCTGATTTAATGACAGCATCAAGTGTGCTGCAACATTGCTTAAATCAAGACGGACACATCCATTGAAGGAACACCAAGATACTTCCATAAAACCACTGGCCTTTTTGAGCGTCTCCTTGACGAATTATAAATCAGACACCCGTCAAAGAACACCTTTGAAGTTATGTAACTGATTACAAGAGCTATAAATGAGAGCTTGGGAAAAAGAAGGCCAGTTACGGGCATTAAATTTGAATGTGTCTGAAGAATTACAGTGCACATAAAAAACCATGAAATATGGCTTCTGCTTTGTACTGAAGTGAATTTATGGTGGAAGAACATAATACAACCTGCACAGAGGGATTTGTTAAGGAAAGACGTTGTTCTGGGTGGCAAAGTGGCGCAGTGGTTAGCACTGAGTTCTCACAGCAAGAAGGTTCTGGGTTCAGATCCATCGCCCTTTCTGTGTGGAGTTTGCGTGGGTTCTCCAGCTTCCTCCCACCGTCCAAAGACGAGCTGGTTAGGTTGATTGCTGATTCTAAATTGGCTGTAGGTGTGTGTGTGAATGGTTGTCTGTATTAGCCCTGTGATAGACTGGTGACCTGTCTAGAGTGTACCCTGCCTCTCGCCCAGTGACAGCTGAGATAGGCTCCAGCCCCCCTGCAACCCTCAAGAGAAAATGAATGAAACTCCCACAGTTGAGGACTCGATTAATATGTTATCCATCCATTAGCCAGTTATCATTATTATTTTGTTTGGCTATTAATGGCACATGCCTGATTTGAGAGGTGAAACTTGTTATTATTGGTCTGCTTTATTGCATAGAAGACCCACTGCTAATTTTATTTTAACAAAGGATAATACTTACTGCTCATGTTCGACCGCAGGCTGCCCCTATCGCGTGTAACCTCATGTCAGTGAGCTGATGGAAGGGTTCATGTAGCTACCGGGGGGTCACAGGTCACTGCCAAAGTATTTGCCGCAAATAAATCTGAGGTACTTTTTCAATCAGACAGTTTGGGAGGGTTGTAGGCTTGTGATGTACGGGTAAACTACTCTGGGGGATATTTGTGAGGTTTTGTGGTGTTTGTACTCTGTGTTGTTTCTTTAAAAGCTGTAGATGCTTATTTCTAAACCCACAAACAAATGTTTTTCTCTTCCATTGAACCATGCATGTCATCAACATTCATCCCCACCCGATGCAACAGACTGCCTGGACATCCGAGCCGCACGTACTCTATTGGACAACGATCACTACGCCATGGACAAGCTGAAGAGACGTGTGCTAGAGTACCTAGCTGTCAGACAGCTGAAGACTTCACTCAAGGTGCTTCTTAAAAATCTCCACTGAAGTATAGAGACAAAATGTTATGTATTGCAGTTTCTTTAGTTCGTCACATATTTATCTGTGAACTTTATCCTGCTGCTGTGTCCTCAGGGTCCCATTCTTTGCTTTGTGGGCCCCCCAGGAGTCGGTAAAACCAGCGTAGGACGCTCCATCGCCAGGACTCTGGGCAGAGAGTTCCACCGCATCGCCTTGGGAGGCGTCTGTGACCAGTCTGACATCCGAGGACACAGGCATGCAAAAGATTTAGAGTTTAAAGGATGTTGTATAACAGCTTTATTTATGGTGCAGAGGTGGGGGTCTCCTTTGTGTCTGCTGTAGTGGAGGAAGCAGCCACAACATTGTCAATCTTGGCGACAATACAATGTTCTAATGGTAAATTTTAGGACCTTGCATTCATTCATGCGTAAGTCAAGCACGCTTACATGTAAACATAGATATGAAACACCTCAAAAAGTCAGGTATTTGCTCCTGAAGTAATGCCGTATTGTAATTTCAGGACACAGAGAAGTGGAAAAACACACAGTGTGCTACAGCAGCATGAGTATAGTGATGGCGTGACTTGCATTTGCTCTGTGGACGAGTATTTGAGCGCAGAACTCTCCATGTGTGACCTCTCAGTCCTCAAGTATTTAGATTACGCCTCAATCACACCAGCAAAAAAAAAAAGAAATACACAAAAAGCTGAAGCTTACATCTTTTTATCTTAATTGAGGAGGACATTCGTTCATTTGGCCCATTTGTCGCAGTTTTACAAGCTGCCACAATACGCTGCTAAATTGCTCGGAAAGCCCTGCCAATATCTGTCCAGCATGCCCGGACGTCCACCTGTGTTTCATTTAGCAGCACATTTGTTCTTGCTCCACGTAGACTTCAGGGTGTGGATTAGGTTTCCTTCTGCCTAAGACTTTAATGTGACTTTTGTCAAGGACAGTTATGGTGAAACTCTAACATACATTCTGTAAAACAGATGGAGGTCGTCAATCTTCTTTTTTTTTTTCTTTTTCCTGTGTTAATCTCTAATCTGACAGACACAAATACCGACATAATCGAACAGAGCAGTAGAAATAGAAGAGTACTGTGACAGGAAAATGGGGAGACGCAAACAGGACCTTTTTTTTTTTTAAATTACAGGTGCTACGTTGTGCATGAGTGTGTGGCGTCACATTTGACTGGCTTGTAACATATTAGGACCTGGGGGTTTGCAGAAAGGGTGAACGGGTCAACGGAGTTCATGTGAGATTCCAGGGAGGAACACTAAACAGTGTTGGGACCCCTTATCACAACCAGATGAGAAACATGCGTCCGGACATACCAACAGCAGGGGTTCAAGAGATAAAGATGAAAGTGCTCAAAAGGTCCATTATAGGATTTGTTCAGCTTAAAAAGTTCTTAAAAAGCATTTTGTTGCGTACTAGTTTTCATTTCCTATCTATGGAACCGCAGAAAACTGCACATTTCATGCTTTCATCCTCTACACACTTTACTTTCACACTGATTGCGCAATAATGCAATGCATATGTGCAGAATAACATGCAGCAGGACCTGAGGAAACTTATAATAGCTAACACTTGATGTTGACCCTGGCACACTTCTGCACTTTTCTGTTCAGTGCCGTACAAAATTCTGTAATCCTTAGATTTGTTTGGAATTGAGTGGAACATTTTACAGAGAAAGTCATTCTTTTAAAAAAATACAAAAAAACTCCTTGTCGTGTTTCCAGGCGTACATACGTAGGAAGCATGCCCGGCCGCATTATCAACGGTTTGAAGACAGTCGGCGTCAATAATCCCGTCTTCCTCCTGGACGAAGTGGACAAACTTGGGAAGAGCCTGCAGGGAGACCCTGCAGCTGCCCTGCTAGAGGTCTTTTACTTTCTCTTGGGTTACTTGTGGAGTAGTATAAAATGTCCTCACTGATTATTAATTCTCCAAGCAAAACCTGACCCATGTTTTGCTTGGCTGTCTTTAACTTTTGTCTTGACCGGTCAGTATTTGTTCGGCCTCTTCACTGAGCCTTCTTCTAATTGTTTTTGTACGTTTGTATTCTTCCACCTGTTAAACCATTTGTGACAAACTTGATTAGCTTTTTAGCCAAATGGCCTGCTTAGCTCAATAACAGAAGCACAAAAAGTCATGAAATAACAAACATTTTAACACTAAAAATGACAAATTTGAAACGCTAATATTGCAGAATGAATTATTATATTGTGTCTTGGCTGTGAGGTTAAAAAATTTGGTTATAATGGGAGTCAATGGGACATTTTTGTCCCAAGAGGGTAGTAAATTTTAAATTTGATGTTACACAAAAACTAATAATGCAATCTAGTTAATACTTAAAATAATTTTCGTCATATCCAAGACTGATTTGAAATGCCCCGGCCTCCCAACATTAGTTTTATGGAAAATAACAAATTTTTTGTATTTTTTTTTAGAAAAAACAGTGACTTTAATCAAATTGGCATTTGAAGGATTAAAATCCTCAAAATGATTAAATATTTCTGTCGTTTTGTAAAATGCTGAAGTGGTTTAAGAGATTTATGCAGAAAAAAGCAGGAAAAAAAAATATTAATCAGTAAAATTTTTAAGTGGACATTTTTGTCCTTAATGACTCAACAGGGCAGTAATTAAACTGATGCCTGAGGGTTAAACACGCCCCCTATAAAACCATCTCCATCTGTACCCTTAGGTCCTGGACCCAGAGCAGAACCACAGCTTCACAGACCATTACCTCAACGTGGCCTTTGACCTCTCTCAAGTGCTCTTTATTGCCACCGCAAACACAACAGCGACCATTCCCCCGGCCCTGCTGGACAGGATGGAGGTGCTGCAGGTACCAGGTGGGTAGAAATGCAGATAGTCTCTGATGGAACGCATGCTTTGGTGCTCCAGGACTGCTGGTTATTTTTTATTTATTTATTTTTTTTATCTATCCATTGTTTCAGGCTACACTCAGGAGGAGAAGGTGGAGATAGCTCACCGACACCTGATCCCAAACCAGCTGGACCAGCACGGATTAACACCTCAACAGTTGCATATACCCCAGGACACCACGCAGGATATAATTAGCAGGTACTCAGACACACAAAAAAAAAAAACACAAAAATATATAAGCTCAAATGAATAATAGAAGGGCTCAGTCTGTGCTTAGACTGGAAGTAGATATTTCCTCTATAAGAATGGTCCATCACGCTGTCATCTGTCCGCTCTCTAACTCGAATGCTGTACTAAAACGTTCTATCCTGTACAATAAAATAAATTAAGAAGTTCAATTTCGCCATTTTCTCCTCTGTTTAAGAAACTCCTAAGCCTCTTAAAAGTCCTCCTCCCTGCTCTTGACAGATCTCACTTTAGGAGCTCTCTTAAGAGCTAAGATTCTTTAGGAATACTTTTTATTAACTTTCACGTCATGATCCTAAGCGCCTCTGGAGCAACTCTTTGCACTAAGAATCTTGAGGAACACAGCCCCAGATCTTTACGGTGCATCATTAAGCCGTCAAGTGGTTGAATGGGTGTTTGTTTTGACTGGTGACCAGCTCTTAGTGCAGAGTGACCTGCTGATGAGAGAAAACATCCTTCATCCAAATGGCTACCTCGTCTCTGGCTTTCGAGATAACTTTTAAATGATAATAACTGATAATTTGAGTGAAAACAGTTGAATCAATTTGCGACATTGAATTGTGGTTGTTTTTCTACCTCCATGTTTCTGTCCCTCCTTGAAACGTGTCACGTCACCTGATGTTTACCCCACTTAAACATGCTTAGAAAGAATGGATTTATTCCAACCAGATAAAAAAATCAGGAGTATTTCCGTGGTTATCAGGAGCTAATATTTTCCGATTGAACAGATTATCAAAAGCTTACACCACCCCTCTTAAACTGGCTGATCATTCCCTCCGATCAGTCCGATCCGTTAATGTTGCTACATGAGGTATTTTTCTCGCGTTATACACATGCCGACAGAAGAGGTTTTGCTGGTAGCACAGCATCCGGCATCCACGTCTGTTAATTCATCCGTTTGAGCATGCTTGTTCCTGTGTTTGGTCTTTCAGGTACACCCGAGAAGCGGGGGTGCGCTCCCTCGAGAGGAAGATCGGCGCGATCTGCCGGGCCGTGGCTGTGAAGGTTGCTGAAGGTCACAGAAACACCAAGACGGAGACTTTGACACCTGAGAGCTCAGCGCTGCAGGGAGGTGAGAGCAGGACCTGTCCATTTGTGGTCTAAACGGTGGGATCAAGGAGGAGTTGAGGGTTAATCTTCAGTCAACACAGACTTGCCAGCTTGCTCATAAAACACTAACCGCAAAGCTCATGTGATCTAATAAAAAGCCAGGCACGTCAAGGTAGGAGGCTTTTAGGACAAGTAGTTCAAGTTTTTATTAGATAATTGCCGCCAATAAGAACGAATGTGTGTCAGCCCTGTGATAGACACGCGACCTGTCCAGCATGTACCTCCCCCAAGGGCAGCTGGGGAAAGCATCCAGCCACCTGCCACCCTCTACTGGAGAAGTGATAAAGAATAGAATAGAATAGAATAGAATGTCTTTATTTGTCATTGTGGTACAACGAAATTAAGGCGGCCAGAGGTCCCCTTTTAGGTGCAGTAAAAAATAAAATAAAAATATAAATAAGGTAAGGAATGAAAGAATATGTACAAAACTATAAGACTATAGACACTGGCATGAACTACTACCAGATGGTAGTGGTTCAAAGACTGAGTGTCCAGGGTGGGTTGTGTCTTTTATTATTGCCTGGGACTTCCTCAGGCAGCGGGAGTGGTATAGATCCTGTAGAGAGGGGATGGGGCAGCCGATAATCCTCTGGGCTGTGGTGACGACCCTCTGGAGCACCGTCCTGTCTGCTGCAATGCAGCTGGAGAACCACACGCAGATACAGTAAGTGAGGATGCTCTCTATGGAGCATCGGTAAAAGGACACTAGCAGTCTCTGGGAGAGGTGGTTGTTCTTTAGCGTCCTCAGAAAATAGAGTCTCTGCTGTGCCTTTTTCACTATGGCTCCGGTGTTGGTGCTCCAGGTCAGCTCATCCTCGATGTCCACACCCAGGACCTGGAAGCTGGGGACCCTCTCCACCTACTCCCCTCCAATGCACAATGGCTGAGTGGCCACTTTCCTCCTCCTGCAATCTAGGACGATCTCCTTCGTCTTGGTGGTGTTCAGGATGAGGTTTTTCTCCGGGCACCACACTGTCAAAACTCTCATCTGCATTCATTTGTGTTTAAATGTCAGTGCATGTTAAAGACATTTAAATCATGTAAAGAGTAAAGGAGCAAATACAGAACCTTGCGGGATTCCATCATGAAAACGTTAAGTCACAAGGCGTATAAAATCAAATGTCTTTTCCAGACTGAACACATTTGCCCAATTCAGACTTCAAAATTTCCACTAAAGAGCCGTTTTCTCAGGAAATTAGTTCCCCATGAACCCAGATTTAACCACAGGAATCTGATTAAAGTCATTCGATTTGAATAATCGAATATCAACAATATTTTACGTCAGCTGTATCCTTGAAAGCACAAGACGGTGCTTGTAGTAGCTGTGTAATGAGCTGGATGATGTGCAGCCAGTTGGTCGTTATTAGACGTGAACCCCTGCCAAGTGCTCAGTCGGCATGTTTGACGGTTGGCCTGCTTGTTTGGTTTGAATGGCAATGAGTTGTATTTTAGTTTGTCTGCAGGATAAAGTTGCACCTACTAAAATAATTTATTGAGTGTGGTTTAATGAAACAGAGGTACATCAGCGTTTGTTTTGTGCTGCTCTGTGGGAAGTCCTTTGCATTGCCAGGTAGCAGATGTACCCTGGTGTGCAAATGATTGTCCATTTGATGCGTATGTGTGTCTTTGCCTAATATCAGTGTGTGTGTGTGTGTGGGTGTTAACAGCTGTGTTCTCAACTGCAGATGTTTTGTTCTGTTCTTTCCTCCTCTTTCTCTCTCAGGACTTAAGCCCTTTAACCCGGTTCACTCATTATCCGTCAGTTTGTAGCGGACACTTGATCACTAGTGGACATTCCAGACTTTGGTTGCCTAGGTGACCCTCTTTTATTCAGTGATCAGCCACAACATTATAACCACTGACAAGAGAAGTAAATAACATTGACCATCTTGAGACAATTCAATGTTCTGATGGGAAACTTTTGGACCTGGCATTCATTGGTGTGGATGTTACTTAGACATGTAGCACCCACCTAGACCAGACCAGGCACCCCCACCCCATAGCAATGACACTCCTTGATGGCAGCAGCCATCCCCAGCAGGATGCACACACTAACGCTTTGGGAACAGCTAAAAAAAAACATGAAGGACAGCACAAGGTGTTGACCTGGCCTCCAAATTCACTAGATCCCAAACTGATCAAGTATCTGTGGGACAGAGGCCCCTCCCCTCAAAGGCTCCCCCACTAACAACATTATGTTGCCAGACAACACAGGACACCCTCAGAAGGCTAATGTCCATTCTCTGATGAATCACAACTGTTTTGGAGGCACAACATTAGGAAGGTGGTCATAATGTTATGCCTCCAATTTGGCAGTAGGAACCAAAGTTGTGGACGGTGTTTCCTTGTGGTTTGGGGAACTCTGTCCATCATATTTCAATGATCTGTATCAGATGCTTCCGTTGGTTGTTGCCTCAACATTATGATTAGTTCAACTCTGTGCCCTCCTGTCTGACGTTGCCCAATCCTCCCTAAAACTTATTGCCACATCTCTGCTCGTCTCTTCCTATGTTTACATATTTCAGAAAACATGGGTGTAAATGAGAAACATTCTCCTTTTATTTTTGTTTTTAGCAGTCTGACTCCTCCTCTCAGTCTTTGCTTTTGACTGATGTTGTCACTGTGTGTTTTCAGACAAGGCAGCGCCCCCAGAGATGCCCATAGTGATCGACCACATCGCCCTCAAAGACATCCTGGGACCACCACTGTTTGAACTGGAGGTAGGCGGGGAGGGAAGCTTGGGTTGATGCAGACGGGGAATAGGCATTTATAATCCAAACCATGGCAAGGCTCCAAGTCAGCGGTCGATTACAGACAACATACAGAGTCGACCTTTTGCTTTTTAAATTAGACTGGATTTTGTGGACATGAAAGCATGAATATAAAGACTTCACAACAGCTGCTGTTCATGAAGTCAGGACAGATGGAAACACAGTAGAGGAATGCAGCAGCCGTTTGAGGTGTTGTCACATTGCATAATTTGAAAAACAATTGTTTTTTTTTTTCTGTATTGCGTCATCCCTCACTCTTTTCTTTCATCTCCTCTCCCAGAACTTGTTCCCTCATGCATGTGATTCCTTCCCACTTGCTCTCTCCTTGCAATGCTCCAGGTCATGTTGACCTTAGTTTTCACTTTCATTCCTCCTCAGAGTCTCTCTGTGATTATTTCACCAAATGCAGCTTTGCAGGAGTTTTTATTTGTTTCTTCACTGTTGGAAGGTCTCCGAGCGGCTCACGTTGCCCGGCGTGGCGGTGGGCCTGGCCTGGACGCCTCTGGGCGGGGAGATCATGTTTGTGGAGGCCAGCCGGATGGAGGGAGAGGGACAGCTCACTCTGACGGGTCAGCTGGGCGACGTCATGAAGGAATCGGCACATTTGGCAATCAGCTGGCTCCGAGCGAACGCTAAAACCTACCAGCTCACCAACGGTGAGTTCACGAACAGAATGCATGAAATACAGACAAGCTGGAGCGCATGGAAACTATGGAAGGCTATTTAAAACTCACCAGTCGGCCACAACATTATGACCATTGACAGGAGAAGTAAATAACATTGAGCATCTTGTGACAATTCAATGTTCTGCTGGGAAACCTGGCCTCCAAATTCACTAGATCCCAAACTGATCAAGTATATGTGGGATGATTCACAGAAGCCCCTCCCTTCAAAGGCCCCACTAACAACATTAGGAAGTTGTTAGTGGGGGTCACAATATTAGGAAGGTGGTCATAATGTTACATCTGATCAGTGTATATCTGTGTGTGTGTGTTTGAACAGTGGTGGGGGCTCCAGATCCTTTAGAGGGGACAGACATCCACCTCCACTTCCCCGCCGGAGCTGTCACCAAGGATGGCCCCTCTGCTGGCGTTACCATAGTAACCTGCCTTGCTTCGCTGTTCAGCGGCCGATTGGTCCGATCAGACGTCGCCATGACTGGAGAGATCACCTTAAGAGGCCTGGTGCTGCCGGTGAGTCATCACGGTCAACGAACGCACACAAATTCTAAAAAGACGGCAGCTTAAACTGACGGGATCGGCCTGTGCCCCGCAGGTGGGAGGGATCAAGGACAAGGTCCTGGCGGCCCACAGGGCCGGAGTGAAGCGCGTCATCCTCCCGAAGCGCAACGAGAAGGACCTGGAGGAGCTTCCAGCCAACGTCCGAGCCGACCTCGACTTCGTCACAGCCGAAAACCTGGACCAGGTGCTTAACGCCTCCTTCGATGGGGGGTTTCCGGGGACGACCAGCACGAGCACGCACCCTCAGCTCACCAGTAAACTGTAACACATCAATGAAAATACACACACCGTGAATACATGAACGTGTCTGAATGGTTCTAGAGCCGGTGGGAGTGTGCCTTCTCTCAGACTGAGAGCTCGATGAGTTTTTCGTTTTGTGCAGTAGCAGGAAATATTCAGCACGCAGAGCTGTGATCCTGACAAGATGTCACTCTTTAACACTGTTCAAAGGTTGGTTTGGATTTGAAATTTTCAGTTGCAGAGTTATTTTCTTTTGAAAAACTAATCTGAGGTAAAAGAAGTTATAATTCAGAACCCTGTTCATATACACCGATCAGCCACAACATTAAAACCACCGACAGGAGAGGTAAGCCTCAGCGGCCCTCACTAACGACATTCTGTTACCAGACACCACAGGACACCCTCAGAAGGCCCATGTCCATTCTCCGATGAGTGTAGGAGGAGACCTACACAATATTGGGAAAGTGGTCATTATGTTATGCCTGATCGGTGTACATATATAAGAACTTATTGCAGCTTCTTTGCTCGTGTTGACCAAATCCAGCTCACATCCCTGCTCAATACTGGCTTCTGCTCATTGGCTGCTGTCATATCTCATGAGCTCATTAATTCTGCAACACGCTGGTGATTTATGTTGGAAGGTGATGCAGATTATGATGCAGATTAAAGCAAAGCTAAATTGGACTTTGTATGTGAAGATGGATGCAGTTAAGATGAAAAGTAACATATTTTACTTATTTGTGTAACTTTCAGAATTTTGTAATTCATAACCTGCACATTTTATGATAATTTACAAAAGTCTAAAGTTAGTATCTTTCTTTCTCGCAAGAAAAATAAGAAAGCTGATTTGGAGTGAAGTGAAAAGAACAAAATATTTTTCTTTCAATTAAAATAGATATTTATTTTCTGACTTCCCGAGGTACGGCTAGTGTTAAATTGTAATTGCTTCTAACACAACTAAAACTGTGATGGCATAGCTACTACGTCAGGATATGTGTTAGAGTTGAAATTAAAGTGTTTGAAATCCTACAAATGTGTCTTTTCACTCCATCACGTTCTTTATTTGTTTTAACAGCCCACAGGGACAAGTTGCATGCAGCTGAAAAGCAGGATTTTGTGTCGAGGTGATATTTTTCTTTTCTTTCCCTGTGTGACAACATAATCTGAAACACAGGTGTGCAGTTCTTTCTATAGTTGGACAGCTGTGGTAAGAGCAAAGGACCCATCCAGATCCTGGCTCCTATTACTTGCAATACTGGGTGTAGCCGTTTGGGGGCAGTATCGGGCTGCAGCAATGGTGACAAATACGGTAGGAAATATAAAAACAAGTCACATAAACATTTTTACTTTAAAAGCAAGGTGCATTTTTGATGACAATTAAATGCGCTTATACACATCCGTAATTCGACTTCAAATTTAAAGTTTTTCTTTTTCCAAGCTCAGAACTCCCAATAAAATTATCAGGTTTTTAAGTTTTCTTCGCTGTTACAGTAATCTGCTGGTCGATAATAATATATATAATGATGCATAGTAAACATAAATTGGTAATTGTGAATTCGGCTGACTGTATTTACCAAAATGTAAACAAATAAAATATGTAGAGAGATTTTTTTTAAAGTGTCTCACTTTGTAGATTACATCGAGCTCCCGAATTCCATCATTTTACTTCCTGTTTCCCGTTGAAGTTTACATCTGTTCATAAAAGTGGATACTGTCAACATTTAATGCAACAATAACCGGTAAAGCCAGGCTCCACGTTCTTTTGCGCTTCGTCCTTATTCGAAGCCTTGCGGTAAACGCCTGCAAAAACAGCCCTTCATAATAAAAGCGTCATTCATGCACGCTGTCAATCAGTAAATGGTGGATTTAACTTTCAGCTGGCAGCAAGTTTGTTAACCCCTAACTGATGCAATGAGTAGCTTCTCATTTCTTAAACAACCATGTCGAAGTACAAGGTGCAAAGTATTTCTGCCCCTCAGAATTTACTACATTTCATCATTAAAATGACTCAATAAATAAAATGAAATGACAAAACACCTATTATTTATGAGCTAAACTGATTCTATCACGCCATTTTGAATATTCAGAACTCAGAACTGAATTAAAATATTTCACAAATATGTGCAAACCTTATATGTTCTTTTTTTTTATTTGTTATGCTTTGGACAAAAACATTCATTCGCTCATTCATTCACTCATTCATTCATTGTCTGTAGGTGGCTAGAGGGTTACCCTGTTGATGTCTGCAGCTTCTTCCAGAAGGCAATGGACAAAGATTATTTTGACCAATTTCCTAAGGACAAGGCTGCTAGTCCATCACAGGGCCACACAGAGAGATACTGGATAAAAAGATATTTTACCCACTCTGGACAGACAATCATGCACATTCACACTCACATTCACACTCACATTAAACACAAGACAAACACAAAATGACAAAAACAAAAAACAAGGGGGGCTTGGGTTAGGGTAAGGTGTGTTCAGAGTGACATGTATGTCCTTGGACACAATGTCAATCACTACCGCCATGCCTATGGGGCCATTATTGTAGCAAAACTATCTGCAAATGTGTATTTCAATCCGTGTGTGTGTATTTAGATTTACAAATGTGTAAAGAAAATCTGTGTGTGTGTAACTGGATTTGCAAATGTGTAAAAAAAAAAAAAATCGATGTGTGTAACCAGATTTGCAAATGTGTAAAAAACATCTGTGTGTACGTATCCAGATTTGCAAATGTGTAAAAAAAATCTGTGTCTATAACTAGATTTGCAAATGTGTAAAAAAGAAAATCCGTGTGTGTGTAACCAGATTTGCAAATGTGTAAAAAAAAATCCACAAATGCGTACATCGATCTGTATGTGCAGACAAATCTGTAAATTTCTGGCCTCTCCATCCATTGTATGTGTTCTTACACGTGACTTTGCGGATCTGCAAAAGTGTAGCAAAAGTCACATGTAAGAACACATCCAATGGATGGAGAGGCCAAATATTTACAGATCACAAATTTACAGATTCGTCTACGCATACAGATCGATGTACGCATTTGCGGATTTATTTTACACATTTGCAAATCTGGTTACACACACCGATTATTTTTTTTTACACATTTGCATATTTAGTTACAGATTCAGTTTTTTTTATTACACATTTGCAAATCTGGTTACGCACACGGATGTTTTTTACACATTTGCAAATCTGGTTACACGCACAGATTTTTTTTTAAAACATTTGCAAATCCAGTAATACACACACGGATTTTCTTTACACATTTGTGAATCTAAATACACACCCATGTATTGAAATACACATTTGCAGTTAGTTTTGCTACAATAATGGCCCCATACATGCCGCCCTTTAAACAAGACAAACACAAAACAAGATGAAACAAAAAACATGAATGGGGAGGATTTACAGTGGGAGGGGTTGGAGGAGGACGGTTGGATTGGACTGTAAGTATGGCAGAGGTCAGACATCAGGTCCTTCAAATTCTCTTGAAGACGTTGAGAAATCGCTTCTTCAGAGATTTTTTTCTTTTTGTTGGTGCCTCCTCAAATTGCTGCTCTAGATGTTTGAGTCTGTCCATTAACGCATTTCTGGAATTTTCCTCCTCCACCACCTTTTTCTCGAGGGCCTCCTTCATAGACTGCAAACGCTGCTGGAGGTCGGACTTTTCCTGGTTCCATTGTTTTCGTTGGTTTTCCAGGTCCTCCTGCATCTTGATTGCGGCAGCCTTCATAGTGGAAGTTGTGGCTAGGTTCTTGGCCACGTAATGGAGCCTTTCCTCCTCCCACTGGTGTTGTCGATCTTTCTTTTGTTTTTGCAGGATGGCTAGTGCTGCTTTAGCTTGGGTGGTTTCTTCCACCTCTTGTTGCAGACAACTCTCGGCTGCCTTCCTTTTTTCTTCCTCTGTCTTGACCACTTCTTCGAGCTGTTGAACGTGCAGGGAAGCATTTCCATGCATTGTCTCCTTGCTTCTGAGCTCCTGACGAAGGACAGCCATGTCTTCCTTAGCCTTGTTTGCTTGAGCTGCCAGAAGTTGTTTCATCTGCTCTATCTCTTTTAGTAGAGCAGCGTTGTCTTGCTTGAGCAAAGAAATCCGCTCTGTCTTGTTGTCCAGAATTTTGTGAAACTCCAGCTCAGACATGTGAACTACACTGTCGTTCTGGTTCCCAGCACTGGCACATTCAAGCTGGACTGTGGTCTGTGGTTTCTTGGGTGTGTTGGCACACAGCATTTGAAGAACTGGATGTACTTTATCCTCTACAGGATGCTGTGTGGTCAAGGTAGATGATGGAGAAGGTGGTTTGGCCGCTGTCACAAGTACTTCTGGAGCTTCCCTTTGGGGGGCAGTAGATGGCTCCACTTTAGGAGTTTGCTCAAGCTGATTTCTCCGTGTAGATGGTTGTGTAGGTGGCCATTTTATCCCTTTTGCGCAGTTGAAAGATTGTGGTTGAGGTCTCATGCCCATAAGGGGTGGCCGCATTAAAGGTTGCAGTTGAGGACTCATGCCCATAAGGGGTGGCCGCATTAAAGGTTGCAGTTGAGGACTCATGCCGATAAGGGGTGGCCGCACTAAAGGTTGCGGTTGTGGTCTCATGTCCATAAGGGGTGGCCGTGTGAAAGGTTGCAATTGAGGTCTCATGCCCATAAGGGGTGGCCGTGTGAAAGGTTGCGGTTGAGGTCTCATGCCCATATGGGGTGGCCGTGTGAAAGGTTGCAGTTGAGGTCTCATGCCCATAAGGGGTGGCCGCATTAAAGGTTGCGGTTGAGGTCTCATGCCCATAAGGGGTGGCCGTGTGAAAGGTTGTTTTTGTGGTCTTATGTTCAGCAGATGTGGCTGCGTGAAACATTGTGGTTGTGGTCTCATGTTCACCAGATGTGGCTGCATGAAACGTTGTGGTTGAGGTCTCATGTTCACCAAATATGGCCGCGTGGAAGATTGTAGTTCAGTCTTAATGGCAGGCTCTGCAGGGGTGTCTGCAGAATGTGCTTCAGAAGTTCCTGCAGGCACCTCTGGAGATGCGCCAGGCACCTCAGGAGATGCAGCAGGTAACTCTGGAGCTGCGACAGGAACCCCTGGAGATGCGGCAGGCACCTCGGGAGATGCAACGGGCACCTCTGGAAATGCAGCAGGCACCTTGGGAGATGCGACAGGCACCGTGGGAGATGCAACGGGCACCTCTGGAAATGCGGCAGGCACCTCGGTAGATGCGGCGAGTATTTCTGGAGATGCGGCAGGCACCTCGGGAGATGCGGCAGGTATCTCGGGAGATGCAGCAGGCACCTCAGGAGATGCGATAGGTATCTCTGGAGATGTGGCAGGCACCTCAGGAGATGCGGCAGGTATCACTGGAGATACGGCAGGCACCTCAGGAGATGCGGCAGGTATCACTGGAGATACAGCAGGCACCTCTGGAGATGCGGCAGGTATCTCTGGAGATGCAGCAGGTATCTCTGGAGATGCTGCAGGCACCTCGGGAGATGCTGCAGGCACCTCGGGAGATGTGGCAGGTATATCGGGAGATGCGGCAGGTATCTCTGGAGATGCGGCAGGCATCTCTGGAGATGTGGCAGGCACCTCGGGAGATGCGTCAGGTATCACTGGAGATGCGGCAGGTATCTCTGGAGATGTGGCAGGCACCTCGGGAGATGTGGCAGGTATATCGGGAGATGCGGCAGGTACCTCTGGAGATGCAGCAGGCTCTTCGGTTGCTGGCTCACATACTTTGTGAGCTGCTGCAGGCACTTCTGAAGCTGCATCAGATACTTCAGGGGTCTGGAGCACTGGAAACTCAGAATCGTTGCGCTCCATGCTAGGTTTTTGCTCAACAACCTCCTGGAATGTAGATGTGATTTTCCGGGGGTTTGTTGGCTGTGATATCTCCAAAGGTTGGTCCTTCATGACAGACTTCTCTGAACGGGAGATTCTGCGCAAAAAGCCACACAGAGTGACTTTTGGTTTTCCTCTGCGAACCTCGTCACGGTTTGTTGCACTTGTCTCCATTTGGAATCGATGTGTATTGACTGTTTGAATCAATGTGTTGCTCTGTTGAATGTGAAATAATGCTTGCTATCGCTCGCTGTGTGTCTTCAGGTAATGTACCGATCAAAACCTCACTAGTGGATTTCACTTGGAGTTGAGTCCTATTTAAACTCCAGGAAGTCTGACATCAAAGCTTCAAAGCCACTTTGTGATGACGCTATAGTGACGTAATTCCTTCGATGTCCTAGACCGAACCTGACGCCTTGATGACGTCAGATTCTGTTTTCATGGAGGGCAACACGTGACTGATTTAATTATGAATCAATAATTATTTGAATCGATCATTTAGTCAATCATTAAATCAGTCAGTCAATCACTTTTATATCGTCTTTCAAAACGCGATGTAAATAGTATCTGTTTCACACGCATCAAATAGTTGTGATTCATCTGTAATATTTTTATTTTTCCGCTGCTGTCACTGCCCCGCCCACTTTTCACGTAGGAAAGTGAATATTGCAGAGACAGGTCGAGAATCTATGGTTGAGAAATGTCAAGCCAAATTTCAGTAGGGGTAAAAATAGTAGCCTAATAAACGATAATAACAAACGTTCCTCTGAATATCGTGTCCATCAGAAATCACACAAAGGTAAATCCTACAATGCGATGCTTACTGAGACAACTGGGACTATAGTTCAATTTTTATCGCAAAGGAAAATTAAACAGTGGCAAATCTCGTTAGCAAAGCTTGCTATCTCTCTCTATATCGTATGCATGTACTGTACGTTTCAAGAGCTAGTTTTAGTTGTTAGCCAGATGTTGTAGCTAACGCGCTTACTTTCCATTACCAAAAAAAAAAGATATATATGTATGTTTAAAAATAAATAGATAGAATAGCACATCTAACTTGACTTTTGTGGACTTTTATTTGAGTAAATTCTTACCTTAAATAAAGGAATTACTACGTTGCGGTAAAACTGTCGCGCATGCGCTCAATAGATGGCGCACCCCTGCTGCAGTATCACATTGGTCCAGTCCACGTAGAGAATTTGTATGTTACGACAATTGTGGAAATTGTTTTCATCATATTGGCGTTTTATTGTTTTCGAGCACATTCATTTTGTATTTAGTTACTAACCGAAAAGATAACTTGATGTCGTCTCTCTCCTGAAAAGACATAATTTAATGTAGGGTGGTACAGTCTAATACACGGAAGTGTGATCCATTCATTCACTGTATTTACCTTACTAGGCATTCACTTAAGCAAAAAATATGTAGTTTAGGAAGAGAGACTGTAGAAAATATCTACACCACACATATTTTAAGACACAATAAATAAACTGTCCAACACTAAACAAAAAAATTGCCCTGAATTAAGATATCCTATAATTATGAGAGATTTGTTTTATTCGGAATATCAGAGCAGTTTTTTCCCATGAAAAAGTTTTATCAGAATTTTGAAATAATTTGGAAAGGAAAAAAAATACAATTCTCTAAAAAATTAACGAAATGTGGGAAGTAAAAGCCAGTTTCATTTTATCTCTGTACTCCGCATACAGTTAATACTCCCTAAATTAAATTTGTAATCTTGTAATCTTGTAATGATATTTTATTGTCATTACATTCACATTTTACAGCCCAAATTAATCATTTGTGACAAATGCAATTAATAACAGTCTACGTTAATAACTAATTGTTGCAAAAATACCTCATCATTTCAACTCTCTGTGACTGATTAAGGCACTGGCTGCTCACAGGTCGATGACATATAACATAATACAACTCCTAAATGTTCTGCTTTCATTGACAAAATAAACTTTTAAACCAACAGATGGCAGCAGAGGCTAGTCATAAAATTGCTGTGGCAAATGCATCCAGTCTCTTATGGGTAAAAAAAAAA
>JASGAT010389423.1:0-11804 GCA_030220025.1 Chelon auratus
TTTTATCTTTTACAAAGCTTAACTAATAAACTGTATGTATAAGATGACTAACTTGTGACCCCCACTTTCTTCTTCTTTTGCACTTGCTAGGTTCAGGTTCACCCCCTTAATGGCACATTTACCACAGAGGGGGGCAAACCTTGAACCATTAGGCCCATGTATTTGTTAATGGGTTCACTTAGAGGAAGTGACAAAGAACCAGCGTTTCAATTTCTTAAAAAGCTGCCTCACTGTACGAAGACACTGTACCTGCTGTTGTTCTACTCCTCTGGGGTCAAGTATCCCACTGAGTCACACACGTAAAACAACAGCCCAAAGTGTTGTGCACACACACGTGCGCGCACACACACAAACAGACTCATGGACTCATCATCTCTGCCAGGAAGCCTGTGAACTCTCATTCTGTCTTCATCACACACCCTGATGGTTTGGGGACCTGGAAGTTACACAAGCAGCTTAGCTTTGATTAGGTGAAGTGTATTGAATTGACTGCTCATGTTTTAACAGCAGCCTCCACCTGAGATCGACCGGGCCAATAACAGTGACAGGAATATCGAAGCAGACCAATCCAATAGGAACACAGTGTTTGTTGCCATATAAACTACTTCAGCGAAGCAGGAATGTGTTTTATTTCACTTAATAGAGTAAGGATTTCAAAAACATTTATTTGTCAGGACGGCTCCTTAAGCATTGATCCCTCCACTACATTATTTAACTCTCTGAGAACGTTTTACCATCCCCTCAAGTGTAATCCTCTCTTCCATCCTCATAGCAACAACTTTAAATGTACATCATTGAAACTAAGTGCTTGCACAGAGGAGTGATTTGTCAGGATTTCGTCAGCTGCAAACAGCCCAGTCACACATGAGCGTATGGAGGGACGTGATGGACGGAGGGAAAGACGTGCAATGGAGCAACTGGGAGCAGTTGGAGCAATCACTTTTGTGGGCCAGCCCATCGCCGTCTCGTTCATTTCCGGTCTCGTTTTCCCTCTGAGTTGGCTTTGTCACTCATTCAGTCAGTGACACACACTTCTTAATTAGTATAATACTGAAACTAAATTTCCTCATTCACTTCTGTCCCCTGCAGTTGGAGAAGACTTATTGCTATTTTCAGCTGTACAGCGCGTGCACACACACATCTACAAACTGCATGTGGCGGGCAGACACACGTAAGCACACATGAAGCAACAGCTGAGTCTTTGTGCTTGGTCCAATTAGCTCCAGCTTCACAAGAAACCCCACTGGCCCCCTGCATTGCCGGCAATGGCCAAGCTAGATAGGTCAGCATCGCGTAATTACCAGGCCCACGTTAGACATTGCAGGTGACTACCACCGGTTATGAGATTACACGCGAAGCTCTGAGGGTGAGCTGCAAGAGGTGCTTGGAAATCTATCTCTCTCTCTCTCTATATATATATATATATATATACATATATTTAACAGCAACAGGTACCAACTCACACATATACGCAGTTTGTTGCCAAAAAGTGAGACTGTGGGTACTCTAGGGAAGTGAAAAGATGATGAAAGAGGACATGTTCTTTTTGTCACAAATTATGGGATGTCTAGACCCAGTCGGAGTAAGATATATACATTTTGGTGTGGTTTTTAGATTTAGGATTTAGACAGGGGTTTTTTATTTATTAAAATGACTTTTTACGTGCTTTTAAATATAAATAAAGTTTCATTCCAAGTCCAAAATTCTGTTTAAGCTAATCAGCAGCAGGTATATCTCTATTTTGCAGCTAAATCTGGTCTCTGTGGTGGGGGAAAGAGGGTTGCGAATGTGACCGTGGGTTTATGAATCCACCATCTCTGAAAAAGAATGAAATATAATGGAGGAAGAGTCCGAGAAAAGTTTCTGATGCTCCAGATGAAATATTACCTCTATGTTCAGAGGTATTACAGACTACTGTTCCTTCATAGCCTTTGGAGGCTGTCTCCAAAAGCAAGTCAATAGTGTTGAAAAAAACAACTTTAAAGCAGAAATAAATATGTTTACATCATGCTACAAAAAAAAAGAAAAGAAAAAAAAAAGGCTTTGGTCTTAAAGCCTTAATTTAAAATCTTTTCATAATTTATGGCATGGTGACATTGAGTGACGGGCAGGATGCTGTCACAAATTGCCAGGTGTCTGTCTAGACATAACTCACCCATGTCAGCTCCTCTCAGGCTCCATTTCTTTTCCCATGTTTGAAATTGTCTGGAGTTAGGAGGAGTACAGCGCTGAAGATATGGCGATGGCCGGAGCACCAACGTTGAGCTTCTCAACCTCTCTTCTGGAAATCTGTGGGTGACAGAGGGTTCATTCATCTTTATATACAATCAGCAAGAAAAACATAGATTGCCACTTCTTTGTTAGAGAGCGCTGAAATGAGAGAAAGTACTGAGAGAGTGTAGACAGCAAACATTCAGTCATAAACACTTGTCAGCAGTGTTTGTGTCATTACTACTACTGCTACTACTACTATTAAAGGTTCCACACTGTAGCTTTAACAAAAATAAAGAAATATCCGACTGAACCAGATGATTGACACATATTATCATTGCACTAAATATAACATATCTGGCAGTGTTTCCAGGTGAATATATATTTATTACACAAACAATAGATATTCAGTGATTCAGTAATGCCATCAGATTGTAGCAAGGAGACTGGAGCATCACTTTATCTGTGATGCACTGTGGCATTCAGCTCTGCAGCTGCAGAAGACTTGCCTGCAGTTAGTTCAGTGGCTGCCGCTGCTGCTGCCGCCGCCACCACACTGCCCTCTACCAGCTCAGCTCTATTAGTTCAGCTTCACCACCTCCCAGCAGCCCCAAGGTTGTGACAAAGTGGCAGTTAATGTCTTCGTGTGTGTGCGTGGTGTTTGCTGCATGTGCTCCTATTCTTTTCGCTGGACAGATTAAGCGAATATAATGACACACATATGAAAGACCGTATAGGGCGAGAAAGTAATTAAGGAAGTGGAGGTGGTAATTGGCTTTGGTTCAGAGGCCACCGGCTATGAAAATCTGGGCATATATAAATGTGTAGAAGAATAAAAAATAAAACGGATGCTCGTGGCCTTAAGCGCTTCAAAATAATGCACAGAAGCGTTTAGTACGGCGGCATTTTCTCCACGGTTGACCTGTGTTATAGGAGATGAGTCCTTTTATTGAGTGTGAAGCGGTAGTGGGAGGAATCCTGACGCAGCAATAAAAAGAAATGGCTGTTGGGTTTGTAAAAATATAACAGAGCGATGGCTTTAGTGTGTAGAGAAAAGCCGCAAGAACAGCCTGAAGGACTGTCAGCACTGTCAAAGCATTCAATGCCATCTGAACCACATGTGATGGTCCACCCTCTAGGTCCCTGTTCTGTTAACAGGGCTGTTAGGAGGCCAGGTCGTCAGGTGTGAAAGGATCTCCAACTTCCACCCATCCCTGCAGGCCTTACATTACAGATACCCTACACTGCCATTCCTCACTGTATTTCCTGATTAATATAAATAAATTATCAGGCAAAAATGATATTCTTTGTGTGTGGCCTCCTCTTCTTGTCACCAACATGAGCCGGGTTTTAACCACTCAACATCTGTCTTCTAAACGCTAAAGCAAACTAAATCCTTTTTATTAACTCTCCAACAAAGAGTAAAGATTTTTTTAATGGGTAAAAGTTTTGTCATAATATTGTAAGTTATGAGTCTACATAAAATGAAGGTCCCCCTGGCAGCCTGTAATTTATTAGATAATATACTGCGGGTTTGTGATAATGAATCTGTCTTAGAGGGAGAGTTCTATCAAAAAATGCAGACATGTGCAAAAATAAATGTGAAAATATTACAGTGATAAAATATAAAGCTCTAATTTGCCAAGAGCTAAGGAGATACTGATGTACTACTCCATGATTGTTTTCCCTGTCTATTTGCTGTATCTCATGGTAACAAGGCTAAAGATAGTGTAACAGAATCCCAGGCATGCAGCTAGGTAGATGAGAGGCGATAAGAGCGCATGGAAAGACAACAAGAAAGCGGTTTTAGTAGCTCTGTCTTCTTCTCCCTCTTCCCCTGGGAACAGCATTTAATCACATGACACTTCTGAAGCTGTCACTGCTGGTCAGGCCGTCTAAATGTTGTCAAGCAGAGAGGAAGACAGGCCTGTCACTTCACAGTAGGAGATGGCGGGTGGTGCAGTTGGAAAGATAACAAAGTTACGCAGTATATGGGATGGCATTGGGGGGCCTTTCAGGTCCAGGGCCATGTGCATTCATTTGACGATGCGTTTATTGGTTTACAGAGTTCATATGATCTCATTATGAGTCCATTAGAAACCTTGGAGGTGGCTTTAAGTTCAAAATGTGTTTCTATATTGTTTTCTGCAGAGCACAAAAATCAGCAGTGTGACTATAGATGTATAAGTCTTCTGACATTATAGCAAGAAGTGTCCATTTCTGGTTCTCTTGTTTTGTTCATGGTAGCTCTCTGGACTTGAGTTCCATCATTAGAGTTAGTAGTTACACATGTGCATTTTCTGCTATGCCAGAATTGCTAAAATGTCCGCCAGATTAAAAGGTATGTATGTACAGAATTGAGCATAAATGCCCTGTGTTTGGGGGTGATCCCTGCATTTTGGACAATATAAGACAAAATCAGCATCAATAATCAAGATTATTTTTTTCAGCATTTTTGTAGTTTCGTTCATGTCAAGCTTGATGGACTGGACATGATGCCATGTGTCACGTCGAAGGAATGGTTTCCACCTAAACAGTATTCACATCAGTGACTTAACATTACATCCAGTGTTTCTGATACAACTAACTTTCTGTTTAAACACCTAAAGTGCAACCAACATGAGCACGTTTATCCATTAATCGCATTTAATGGGTATAGAACTATATGTTGATACAGTATGTTTGTCACTGACTGAAGAGAAGCACACACACAGAGTAACACCATTACAGAGGGTCACATTTTTTAATTCTACTGTAGTCATTCGTATATAGATATCGGTCTATCATCGTTTGTTTACTTACCTTCTGTGTTGGCGCGTTCCTCGAGTCAAACAGAGCGCCTGTCCAATCATCGGCTAAATAGGTAGCGACGCATTATGATGACGTAACAGTCATGTGACTGCTAAGCGTTCCCGTCCTTCATCCATCATAGACATTGTGGACATTGTTTTTCAAGGATGTTTTCATCATCATCATCATTTAAGGTAACTAATGAGGAAGTGTTAAAGTTTCTGTTTTAGTTAATTTTAAGTTGTAAAGTTGCGGGCGTCACGTGACATTTTATTTGTTGACACCTCCATACTGGCAGGAAAACTGAAGAAAATGAATAGCGTCAGCTCTGATTTCAGGCCGCACTTTAAACATATAGAAACTTACCAGTACAAGGAACAATGGCACAACATCGCTCTTTCTCCCTTTATCCCACAAACTATCATCATGACCAACAGTGAGGTTTCCTTTTTCCTTATTGTGTATTTAATAAATAAAAAGAAAATGAATAAAAACACAGATTGTGCAGCAGAGTAATTTCATAATGCTTTTAAAGAAACATTGATCTAAAGAATTGAAAATGAAATGGGTGAATCAGAGTCGAAAGATGATTTAGTCAGTAAGTACTAATTACTGGTGAGTTCACCTCCACAGAGATCCAAACAGTGTCTAGTTAGTGATAAGGTCAGTCAGTTTAATTAGCTCTGATTATTGTCTCTGGCAGAAATATAACTGCTGCATGATGTGTTATTGTGCATGGTTTGTTTTGAGCGGGAATGTCTTTACAGACACAGATTCAAGTACTGTAAATGCAAGTAGTGTCATATAATTTTGTCAGTGGGTCATATACTCAAACACCTTTTTTTAATTTATTTAAACAAAAGTCTTCAAGCCACTTAATTTTAACTTGCATTTTGCAGGCATGTCATCTCTCCTAACCCTGCTTTACAGGATGAATGGATCTAGTAAAAATATAGAATAGGAGCCTTCATGTGTCAAAGGCTTTGAAAACATTACAAATCTTTCTGTCTTTGTATAGACTCATCCAAGGGATTGATTTCAGTCACCTTTGTCGTCTTCACAGCTCATGCAAACAGACATTTAATGAGCCTTTCTTTGAATGATAATGAGCTATTACCATATATTTTAGTAAAAATAAAAATAACCTTGCTACTGCTGCATGCTTCCTCTGTAATACAGGAGGATGATGGTTTAGATTTCTAACAAAAGTGCAAACAGGGCATCTAGACCTAGCCAAACCAAAGCTCTGTGTCAGGCACGAAATGCAAAGATTTACGGAGCAGTTGTCACAGCCCTCAAGCAGAGAGATAGCTTTTGGCTTTTGAGATGAACCTTCTCGCTATGCCTGCGTCTCAGGCTTTTGCTGAGAAAGTTTTCAGTAGCACAGGTGACCTGAGTCAGGGCTGTCGGAATTGTGCCAGGTTGATCTTGGAAAGAAGTGCAATTTTCAAAATGAATGTCAGTAGCCTGCCAAAAGGCTCAAGGTTTGCTGCTATCCTTGTTGTTACTGATATACTACTATGGCTGTTATTGTCTTGATGATATCACCTTTGTGGCCATTTGTATTCTAGGCATTCATGCACTTTTAACATTTTTTTTTAATTTCTAGGTAGCAGAAGAAATTAAAGTGTTAAAGTAATGCACTACATGAAATATTTGCCCTCTGCTGCTGACTTTTTTTCTGACACATATTAACAAAGTAACTACAGTAGATTGTATAATGGATTAGCATTTAGCAAACTAAAATTGTTCATAAATGTAGTTCATGTAATTTATAGTTCTTGTGTATAAGTCCAAATACAAAGTAATACAGTATACCATTCAAGTTCCCAGCCTGCAATTTATTGTTTAAGCCTTAAAATGTTATTTTGCTTAATAACCCTCAGTGGTTTTTACCTCATTATGTTTGTACTTAAAATATAACAATAGTTAGTACCGCCCTCTCAAATGCATTGGCAAACAAGTTATCCCAGGAATATGTGCTCAGCCACTGTAATGCTTCTGAACATCTATTGCACTTTAATTTCTCTAATTTTCAAATAAAAGGTCTTTTATGCTACCTATTTTATCTACTTATCTACTGTAATTTATGATACAATGTGATACAAGGTGTTGATACAGCCTGCTAACTGGATTTAAATTTCCATTTACACATATAAGCTTAATTGGTCTAAAGTGAGAAAAATTACAGACAACATATAAAATACAGTCGACAACAGACCTCGATACAGTCTACAACAGACAGCTGAATATTTCAAAGTCCAGCGTACAGTTGATTCTACATTGTCCTTTTTACCCGGATCAATGGCCCAAAGAAACAGCCCATCACCCAGAGAGGAGTCTGCAATGATTCCTCAGAACGAAGCCCCCACCCCCCACTATTCTTTGCCTTCACTGGGGATGAAACACACCTCAACTTGTGTGTTGAGCACGTCGCAATCTGCAACATCAGCTAAAATCATTGCACAAGCAGAACAATGGACTTGTCTCTGAAAAGAACAAGCTCCACAATGACTGCAGCTCCATCAAGCGCGAGCATGACAAGGAACTGCTGGAGAAGCAGAAAAGCACCAAAGGCAATGAGCTGAAGGATAAGGCATCTTCAAAGAGTCCCAACAAGATGTTGAACAAGCTCCAGCTATGACCTGAAGAAGGCACTCAGCCAGAGAGACCAAGAAATCCTGCAGCTCCAGAAAGAGACGGAGAGTTTCTCTGCAAGGCTCAATTACAACCTCAAAGAAAAGATAGAGGAAGATAAGAAGGCTCTGGAGGAGCAGAAGAACCAGTTGATGAAGGAATGAGGAGAACTGCTTTACAGTGAAGCAGGCAAGATGGATATAGAATAGGAAGAACCAGAGGAGAGGAACAAACAAATAAAAAAGCTGGAAAACAAGAACAAAGAACTGGAGGGAAAAATGAAACCGCTGGAATAAACTGAGGAAGAAATGTCAATAACAAGAAGAGAACTGAGGCAGAAGAATATTGACATGGAGATAAGAAAAAGACATATCTGGATGGGACCAAGTGAGAAATGGTGAGGAAAGCCAAAGAACTGAAAGACAAGAATAATGTTGAATAATGTTGAGAAGCGAGAAAAAAATAAGTTTAAAGATTTAAAAAGACGGAAGAAAGAACTGAAGGAGAAGAATAAAGAACTTGAAGAGCAGAAGAGAGAAATGGAGAGCAGAAATACTACTCTGGAATAGAGGATTAAAGAACNAAAAAAAAAAGAAAGAAATGGAACGAGAGAAGAAAGGAATTGACTCCACAAAGTCAAAAAAGAAAGAAAAGAAGAAGGAGAAAGAAAAGATGAAGGAAGGGTTTCTGGAGTTGGCTGTGCAGAGAGTAGAGTGACAGCAACGTGAGAATAGAAGAAGAAGCCTCCTTGTTGTTAGGGACGGACAACAGCTGCTCCCTCTACCTCCACCCTCCCTCCATCTTCCTTCTAACCACCTTCTTTCAAATTACCCCATCTCAATCGTCCTCACCTCTCCATCCTCTCCACATTACCTCAAGTTATCCTCCACCATCCCTCCGTGACCCAGCCACCTTGATGCTCCACCCTCCTACCCCCCGACTTTTCTTCAACCCTCTGATCCTAGTCCCCCTTCCCATCAGGGCAGCACGGTGGCACAGTTAGTGCTGCAGCCTCACAGGAGCACCTTCATGTCCATTTGGGTGTTTCTGTGCGTTGAGTTATGAGTTCTCCCCGTGTTGTTGTGGGTTTACCAAAGGTTGGATGCTCATATTTCTCTCATCTATCCAATCTTGCCTTACTGAGTTTTAATTTTTAAAAGAATGGTAACAATGAAATAAAAATTAGGGCAAACTAGATTTTTGCAATGCACACAATGTAAAAAATGTCTGTGAACATCAAAAAACTTCCATGAAAAAGTAATAATAATAATGATTTTCCATAAACATATTAATATGAAAATGAAAGAGCAGCTGAATCCATTATAAAGAGGTGTGTCTTATTTGTCTAGTGTATTAGTAGGGAATAAGTTTGGAATCACTGAGAAACCAAACTCCCTTCAGCGTTTGAACAATGCAGAGGGAATGCATCGTCCATATTTATGTACAGTCTATGTATTTTCACTGACAGTTTTTTTGCCCACCATTAAAAGGTGACTGTGAAGGCAAGTAATGTTAAAAAGGAAAATATTTTCTCCACATAAGTGAAATAGATGATTTCATTATGGAGCAGAATAATGTAATGTAAGTTCATCAATGAATGTCGAATTAATGAGGGAGGGGCTTGAATACTTAAAAAGGCCCTCTACAGTGGATGAGACTACACTACGTAAAACTGAATTTTCCTCTCAGTTCTTGTGTAATTTCAAGTTGTTGCCTCATTTATTTCTCTCATTCACAGGCAGAGTGGACATGTCCAAGTTAAGACACAGACCCTGGAAAGTGAGGATTTCTTTGACACAACATCTGACAGTTTATGTGCCACAGAGATGCCTGAAGCCCTAACAATAATGGACACACAAAAACGGACGTGTCAGTCACTTCTCCCCCCTCCCTGCATCCACATGTGCTCACTGGTTCCAAAATATAACACGAATCACATGCAAAGAAAACATGGACAAGTAAAGCCTTCAGACAGGTTTGCTGATCTCTGCCCCTGCACTCATACTGCAACTCGTGCACACATAGACTATGCAAACACATGAACACATGAGATGAGTACACACACACATGAACACACACATGCACCACAAAAGGCATCTTTAGCCTTTACTGTTGGAGACAAGAGCATTGAGAGCCATTTCATTTACATGCAAATTGACACCCACCAGTCCACACACACACACACACACACACACACACTCTCCTGCCTGCCGTGTGTTTGTGTGTGTGCTGCTGGCACTCAGTAAAGGTGCTATTCCGCCCTGCTGCTTTTTCCTGCTCACTGAAACTAGACACAAAGAGATGGGAAGACAGAAAGAGAGATAGATGCTCTGATTTTGTTTTCCATATTTGGCTTAGCAGCTTTTCAGTTGACAAAACAGACACAGAGAGGAGCCCGTCGGAGAGGCCCCACGCAGCCGCGCGTTTCTTATCTCACGCTGGCACTGAACGAGGATGGGCCGAGGCCTTCAAGTGTCCTCTGATCAGATTTCTCCTCTTGTCACAAGGAGGTGAAGGATCACTTGAGGTGATTGAGGATTTTACAGTAATGAGCTTCGAGAGGCTGATCATCACAGCGGGAGAGGAAACGTGACGGAAATACAACTGAAATGACTCGTGTTGATGCGGTGACGGTGGAATCCAGAAGTAACACCCTCAATTTGGCGAAATTAAGAAGCTCATCCCGGTGTAGGCTGCGATAGATGAGTGTTCAGGCCAGACAGGAGAAAAGCGATGCAGGTTTAAAATCAGATATCTGTCTCTCTCTGCTGGTTAGCGTGAGGCACTGCAATAAACCTCTGCATGCACTGTGCATGATTTAGGTGCACTGGATCATGAACATATTTCCATTTCGTGAACATTTTGATGTTATCTGTTACATTTCTTTTTTTTTTTTTACTCTTTTTGTGTACTGGAAACTCTGTATTTATATATATTATATATATATATATATATATATTCTCTCTTTATTTTACATTCTATTGACTAAAAGATCTGAGCAATGATAATGGAAGTGTACAAGTGTCTCTATTTCCCCTTATAATTAATATCAAATTACGCATTTCTTTCCCAGAATTCCAGGGAAATTATTAGGACATCATATCCCTGTAAAGGAACGAGGTGGACCATCTGCACTCTGTTTTCTTACAGTTTTTTTTCTTACACAAATACCCTTTCTCACCCTTTCACGTCAATGAACAGTATGCACCAACAGGCCCAAGGAGACAAGCTCAGAAACAGGTTTGTTCAGAAAGTTTATTCAGAATCAATTCCACGGCCAGGAGCAGTTTGTTGGATTTAACCAACATTATCAGAGTTGTATCCTCTGAGTATCCATAGTCTTAAAAGAAAAACCTCCAAACGAAATGATCTGCTAACAAGCTGTTCTAAATTTAAAGTTGTTCTTTGGGTATTTTGTCCAAAACTGCAGCAAATAAAACCAATTACGCAAAAACTAATTGTATGCTAATCGTATGTACAATGCAATCCATCTCTCCCCAGTTACACCAAATTAACCAATCAGTCACTGTGGGCTTATTCCATTTGCTATTAGGAGTCGTTTAGTGCAGGCTGCAGTACAGAGTGCAGATAATCAGCATCGCATTTGATTATCCATTGAGAGAATTATGCACTCCTCAGTGTGAGGAACTGGCCGGGTTACAGAGATTATTTCTGTTATTATGAAGCCAATAGCCTCAATCCGATTTAGCTCTATCAGAGAGAGCAGCAGTGTTGGACTGCACACACACTTCAGTCAAATGTGGGTCTTGTAGCTCGTGTGTTTATGCTCACACATGTTTACACATTTATTTTTTTAGTTGTCACTGGTTTTTGAAAGGGAAACATATATTACAGACTGGGGCATGGAGTTTTAATGAAGTGGGAGGCAACGTCTCTGGTTTCATTCAAGGCCTGTGTGACCTTTCTAGGACAGTTATTTGTCTCTCGCTTCACCTCCTCTCTTCCTCTTCTGTAGTGACTGTCCAATAAGGTGGAAAAAGCAATGAAAAAAAAAAAATATATATATATATATATATAATTAGGCTACTCGTTTTATGAAGTTACACTGAAGAGTTTAGGTTCCCACAATGATCGAAAAGATGGGAAAACAGACAGCATATCCAAGTTTGTAATAATCATTAAAAGCTTTATTACAGTAGAGATGA
>JASGAT010389424.1:10471-42949 GCA_030220025.1 Chelon auratus
GAATACAGATCAGCGCGGTGACAGGCCTGACATCCGCCGCATTGGCTCACTTGATTCCTCCCTTTTCTCGAGTCAAGTGGTGGGTCAAAAAGGATAAAACCGCTCCTTTCTCTTCTCTGATGCATGCTAATGCGCAGTCTGTCAGTACTGAGGTGGCAAGGCCCTGAGGGAGGGTTTTGCACTGAACTATTTCTTGTCTGTAGAAAGATCAGGGAGGGTAATCTCTATCTCTGCCATCCAGGACTGCTCTGCTGTGTAATTCAGTCTTTATCCTAAATCCAGAGAGAGAGAGAGAGAGACAGAGAAGGAGGGAGGGATATTTTATTTGAAACCTCTAATGTATGAAACAAGAAAAAAAAGAAGAGCAGCTGCGTGATTGCAAAGGGCTTAGGGCATCAACGAGGGGACACTTTTTCAGATGACGTTAGATGGAATATTTTTTTTTCTTTTTGCACAGACAATAAGTTCCACAGAGGACTGAACAATCAAGATACTCCAGCGGTTTAATAATCAGAAGCGCATGCGTAAAATGAAACACAATACAGACAATACAGAACAAGGTCATATGAATATCATAGGAAGAGCCAGGTGAGTGGGCACAGAGAGTGGGAGTAGAGCCTATGAGCGTCTTATTTGCTTTAAAAAAAAAAAAGAGAAAACGTGATACGTAAGATTTCAAAACTTATTTATGTCGTGTTGCACAGTTCTGGGTTAAATCCATTTAATTGCTCAACTCTTGTGGGAGGGAAAATTGAAAACCTAGGTTTAATTTCACAGGTCTCTACTTTCAGAGGGACCTTTTCTGCGTCTCCAAAGCCCTCGCACTATTACTTGTCATGTAAAAAGCAATTACAATCCGTGCCTTGATGAAATGTGTCATCAGAGAATCCATTAACAATGTCCTCAGACCTTAATATTTACAGTCACCACCCTACTTTCGGAGGCAACGCTGAGTTTTACGAGTTGTGAAGGACGATTAAAAGGCATCGGTCTCAGAGACATGCCAGACGCGCTGTGTTAGGCAGTCTGTTTGAGGCAATTATGATTTCACAAACTATTTATTGGAGTATTATTGTTTTACACAGAATAATACCAGTGTTCCAAATGTTTTGCTTCTTCCGACTCCAAGAAAATCCCTTTTGCTCATACATTGTTTAATGAAGCGAGGGCTACACCGATGACTGTGTTGGTGCAAAACAAACGTTCTTTAAACTTTAGTAGGGGGAAAAAAAGAAAATGATAACAATACATAAAACCCATTAGGCTCTGTGTGATCAAAGCATTGCTTTAAATGGTCTGTCATTCACTGTCCCACTAAGAGTAAAGCTTTTACAGTTTAATATACTGTTTGGAGAAAGCTAACACCCTGGACAGGTCTCCAGTCTATCACAGGGCTAACACAGAGAGACAGACAACCATTCACACCTATGGCTAATTTAGAATCACCAATGAACCTAATGAGGATGTCTTTGGATGGTGGGAGGAAGTCGGAGTACCTGCCTTAGAAACAGAAGAAGTTAAAAGAAAAACAATAAAACACAACACCATACAGTCAACTTAATTAAAACTCACTTACAACTCAGATAAAACCAAGAAAGACTCTCTGATAAAAGTAATATCCCCTGGAACAGACAGTAGACCTCTGCCTGAGAATCTCAAGGCCTGTGTGGTGCTAAAAGGTCAGCGATGTAGCCCGGGGCACAGCCATGAAGAGCTTCACAAGTGATCAATAAGACCTTAAAATCGATTCGAAAATATTCTGGGAGCAAGTGGTGATCTGCTAAAACTGGACTGACGTGATCCCTTTTCCTGGTTCTGGTTAAAAGTCTGGCAGCTGAATTTTGGACTGTCTGGAGTCCTGAAATTGCTTCAGTGCTCAGACAGGTAAAAGGCTGTTGCAGTAATCCAGACGTGATGAAATAGAAGTGTGTAAAGTAGTCTCTGGGGACGGATCTTGGAAATGTTCCTCAGATGGTAAAACCAAGTTTGAACTGTCTTGGTAATGTAGGACTCAAAACTTTGGTCAGAATCGATCCAGACACCGAGGTTTTTTCACAACAGTACTGATGTTCTTGCAGAGGGAACCAGCCAAGGGTAGAGGTTGAGGTCCAATGATAATCATTTCCGTTATGTCTGCAGGAAGTTGTTGTTCATTCAGTAATGTCATTATAATGACATTAAAAACTTCCATGCTTCCTCCCAAAGGAAGCATGTACAAAGGAAATAAAACTAGTCCTAAAACTGAACCCTGAGGAACACCCTGAGGAACACCATATTTACACGCAGATGATTTAAAAGTATTCACAGTAACATAAAACCTGTCTAAAAAACATGAGTAGAACCAGTCAAGGGCTGTCCCTCCAAAACTGGAGGAATGCCGGATGAAGCATTTTAACATGAAGAATATGTGGGGAAAAAATGTGGTTTGATCCAACTTAATTCTAACGTTAAAGATTTGATAGCTAATGTATTGTTAACGAGTAATTAGTTCAAAGTAATGTTATATTTCAGGGTGGCAATAAAGTACATAAAATTGTACTATTATTGTGACGTGTCAATGTCAACTTATTTATAAAGCACATTTTAAAAACTGCAAATGTTGACCAAAGTGCTGAACAGAGTAAAGGCATGTGACAATAAATGAAATATTTAAACACACTAAAACAAAGACAATTGAGAGGAAAAAGGTAAAAAGAAATAACAAGTGCTAGATTAAAACACAATAAAATAAAGAGCAGCTCGCAAAACTGAATTAAATGCAGAAGAATTAAAAATGATTGAGTTTTGAGAAGGGATTTAAAAACAGACAGCGTCTCTGCCTGCCTAATGAGGTAAACTGTCCCAGAGTTTGGGGACTGCAGCTGACAAAGAACGAGCTACCCCTGTGCTTCAACCTCGTTCTTGGGACGACCAGAAGACAGTGGTCAGCAGACCTGGGTGACCTCAGTGGGGTGTGTGGTTGCAGGAAATCACAGAGACCATTCAGTGATTTATGAGCAAACACTAAAATCTTAAAATCAATCCTAAAACGTGGTGGGAGCCAGTGAAGGGAGGAAAGGACAGGGGACGGGCTGCAGCGTTCTGCACCAACTGCAAGCAACTTGTTTTTTTTGTTTGTTTTCCCCCCGTTATTTTATGTATATATATATATATATATATATATAGACACACACACATTAGTAGTCTGAGAAAAGTTTATGTTGTGGGATTTATTATTTCATTATTTCCCATGGTGTCTGCGTGGGTTCCTCCCACCGTCCAAAGACATGCTATTTACTGATTCTAAAGTGACCGTAGGTGTAAGTGTGAATGGTTGTCTGTGTCTCTGTGTTAGCCCTGAGATAGACTGGAGACCTGTCCAGGGTGTACCCCGCCTCTCCCCTGATGACAGCTAGGGTGATACGATTACACACATAATTTTTAATGTGGGACAAAATAAACCGCAATTAGCAGTAGCCCCTGGGGCCGTATGAGGTTTTGCAGTTGCAGCCTCTTGCCTTGGCACATTTGACTAAAAATAATCTTAATTCGTATCCCTAACATGAACTGATTCTTTTATAAATTATTAGTAAAATATGCAAATAAATAATCAATTTCCTAATAGTATTCACCAATATTGACTGGCCGTTAGTAACATTACTGGCCTGCAAGCTTTAGCAGCCATTAGCAACTAATCAGAGAAAGTGAGTAGATTTCTTAAACTCTCCAGTTTTATGACAGTCAAATATTGTGAATGCAAAGATAAAGCATGAAGCAAATGGTTTCATTTAATTAAAAAAAAGAACTGTGCCAGTGGATCAGATGGTGCAGCTGCAGTTACAACGCTCATACTGTACTTCTCTAGCACTATAGTGGAGCAGAATTAATTCTTTCTACAGTCACGGGGGTTCTGCCGAGAGCAATTCAGGATTATCAAATGAATCGTGCAGAAAGAAAAAAGAAAAAATGTCAGCTCTGTCTTTGAAATCCGTAAACTTTCCGTATTTCATCTGGAGTTTGGCCCTTTCACGCTGCTTTATCCATAATTGAAGCACATAAATAATTGTACAGACAGAAAGAGAGATGATAATGAATAATTCTGGTTCAGATGTGAAACAGTTTCGTGTTGTCCCCATTGATACTGTCATGTGAAAATGAATAAATGAATGTTTTCGGGGGGGGGGGCTACCCAAGATGTACTACTGACTGTGGCAGTGCAGCGAGCTTTTCTTGTTTCTCTCTTTTCTTTCTGCCAGGCGTTTCTGCCGCATCCCTTGACAAAATGTGCCACAGAGCCAGGTTCGGCGGCTGATAGATCACAGGTAGCAGTCACTACATTAATCTCAAGTGCTCTTGACGGAGCAGGATGCGCCGTGTTTCGCTTTCTCTTTCACTTAATCCTTCGGTGAGGGGAGGTGGATATCTTGGGGGGGCTGGGGTACTAAGCCTCTGCACACCTTCTGTAATGTGCTGCAAATATTGCACACATGCATGTAAAAAGAACACGGAAAAGACAGACTAGAGGTGTTTTTAAAAAATATAGTTTAATGTATATGGCTCACTTAATATATTATGTAATGTATTTTGTTCATTAAATTGTAATTATATGACAGAATGTATTATTTCCTACAACAGTGATGACACATAAAGTATAGTAGTACGTTTTAAGGGCTCCATGATGTGATTGAAGTTAGCTCAAACACAAGTTGTAAAAGGATGCTGTTTCTTTTTTAGTTTATTAGTTTTCATGCACCAATCATTTCTCTGAAAGAAAGGGATTCACTGCATAAGCGGCGGTCTGTAATTTAGCCCAGAACCACAACAGCTCAGCCTCTCGCCACGCTTTCTAAAATGCATTAGCATCCAAAACAGCACCTTGAGTATAATCTGGTGTTTTAGTGGAGAGAACAAGGCTGAAATCTCAACTCAAACAATCTGACGCCTAAACGTTTCCTCATGAGCGTCGGCTCATCCTGCCATCTAAGAGGTGAAACTAATTTTACACCCGTCGCTGAGCAGCTTGTGCATGGCTCGGCACAGGTATGGTGAAATTCAAATCATGAAACATAGTTATATAGACAGTAGATATAAAATATCAGGTGATATTTGTACGGCTTAATAGTGTGATATAAGAGATCCTGTCATTTTTTTTCTTTCTTTTGCATTTCTTTATAATAATTTCAGATGCTATCACTTAATTAATCAGTCTGTGTTTCAGATTAAAGTTAAAATGAGTTCTCTTGCACTTTGAAGTCATTCTTCTGTCTTGTTTAGCTGTGAAGCATGCTGATATTAGACAAATTGCTCAGATTTGTTCAGATGCACAGGTGTAGCTATTGATACACATTTTCATGCATTCGTTTTCTGTAACCGATTATCCTCTGGAGGGTCGCTGGAGGGGCTGGAGCCTATCCCAGCTGTCATTGGTGTTAGCCAGTCTATCGCAAGGCAACCGTCAGACAGACAACCATTCACACTCACACCTACGGCCAATTTAGAATCACCAGTGAACCTAACCAGCATGTCTTTGGACGGTGGGAGGAAGCTGGAGAACCTGGAGAGAACCCACGCAGACACAGGGAGAACATGCAAACTCCACACAGAAAGGCCCCAGCTGGCCGGTGGATTCAAACACAGAACCTTCTTGCTGTGAGCCATCAGTGCTAACCACCGCACCACTTTTCACCTATTCCACTGTAACACATTCATTTAATAATATAATTAATTTGTGTAATTTACAGTACCTTAATGAATATGGTTTATTTTATATAATGCTCAGGCATTCATGTACACACGCGTGTGTTGCTAAAGTCCAGGAAAGGTGAGACTTCTGGTGTTTTGTTTGTTTTTGGGGGAGGGGAGAGCAAAAGAGGGACCCAGGTGTTGTTGTGTTGTTGTGCATAAGGAGGCGGTCCATTGTCTGCATCTTCTTTAAAAGTACATTACAACACACGCATGATGATTACGCCTGGAATATCGCAGCACGAATGAGGTCCTCAGAGGATGAACCCTGACACTGTCGATACCGAATACAGTAAATTTAAACAAATAGTCGGATACATGAAATAAATTTAGTGTGTGACCAAATTCCTGAAAAGCCAATCACATCTGCAATTGCCAAATGTTAACACACTAAAGTAAGAATATGTAAGTAACATCACCAATTACCCTAACAAGGATGTCTTTGTATCTCGAACCCAGACCCTTCTTGCTGTGAGGCATCAGTGCTAACCACCACACCAATGTGCCGCCCGATACTCATTTTACAAAAACATGTTATTCTCAGCTTAACCATACATTTAATATCCAATAAAACTCACATCCTGTCTGGTAACATTGATGATTTTTAAATGGAAAAGGTCTGAGCAGGGAAGTTTTTCTTAGCTCCTGCAAAACGGAGATGTGTGGCTTTGACAGCTCAGTCATATAAACTGATACACAACCCAAGAACACCAGGAAACAAAGTTATTTTTTAATAAAATGTTTATTATTACCATTGTATTATTTTCTGTATACAAGAATGTGTAACAAAAGCCAAATAAGCAATCCATTTTTAGTCTTTTAAAAAATGGTAAGGCATGTCTGCTTGTATAACCATCGACTTCAGTTCCCCCAAAAACACTTTAGAACGGCGTGCACGGACAGCTCCAAAACATCTTAATGTGCTCCTCTAGTCAATCCGACTTTGCAAATTCACAACGGTACCACACTCACGGCATATGTTATAGCAAAGGTGCAGCGAACAGTTAACATCACAATGGAGGAGACCTTGCATAACACGGTTTGTTCTAAACATCCTGTGTTAAAAAAACAAAAACGAAAACCCTCAGCCATACATGATTTTAGTCTTTTTGTTGTTTTTTCAAATGCCACAGAGAACGAATGAGACAAAACATTGATAATTATAATAAATATGGCTTACAACTAATTAAGTGATCATTTAAAACTGTAAGATGTCTGTCCAGGTTGATGCAGCTTGTTAGGGAGCAGTGGAATATAAGTGGCAACTATTCCTCTCGTCCCAATAAGAGAAGACTGTTGTTTGTACGGATACGAGCTCTTTGGGAAAACTGGACCAACTTCAGAAAAACATTCTTTTCTTAATTCACTTTCTTTTTACGTGTTTCTGCCTTATCCTCGCCCATCCAAAACCCTTGTTGCCGCAATCACACGTCCTGTCGAGGCTCTAATGGGTGCGTTCGACCTTCGCAGCTGCGGATCCTCACTGGGTTTTTAAGTTTTAAGCCTCACCGTGGAGCCAGCAGTGCCGAGTCTTAACGCCGGGGTCCGGAACTAACCACCAGCCTCGTTATAACACACTCTGAACCCTGGCGTAGAAATATCTGCAACTAGAATATATAACTGCAGCAAAAACTCGCCCTGTCAATAGCCTTCTTAGTTCACCCCAGGTTCATTGTATTTATTAAATTTTCCAATCAACAAAATCACTCAGAGATTTGAATGCAACGTGTTACTGTCCAAGTCAGTGTAGTTTTGAGGTACAATATACTTCACATAAAAAAGAGCTGAATATTTATTTGTCTTCACTTTTAAGTGGGGACATTCTTAATCAAGTGTAGTTCTTCTCTACGAAGTGTAAACATTTGGATCTGAAACTTAATTAAAACGTCACTTCAATGACTTTTAGGAGACAGATTGAAACTTTAACGTCAGCTACCTAAAGGTAAATCCAGATAAGAAAAACTGTTACTGCTCATCAGGTCCTGCAGCTAGAATTTAATGTTATTTTGTTAATTTAGCATCTTTTAAAAAGCTACAACTGGATGTCCCCTCGCTCTTCTCACCTGCCACTGAAACGGAACCAGTTCATGCTTTTACAACCAACTGAGGTCAGATTGGTCTGTTTTCATGTTTGCAGGGGACACATGAGCCATTCAAAATGTAACCAAGTGTACAAACTGATCCCCAAACTGATCAATTATCACATAGGCCCCTCCCCTCAAAGGCCCCCCCACTAACGACATTGTGTTGCCAGACACCAAAGGACACCCTCAGAAGGCCCATGTCCATTCTCTGATGAGTCACAACTGCTTTGGAGGCACAACTACACAATAATACTACACAATAATGTTATGCCTGATCGGTGTATGTGTTCAGTTTTCACTGCCAATTTGCATGCCTTTTTCAGCTAGTCGGAACAGGTATTTGCTGTCCATCTACATCTACATTACTTTTTATGTCTCTCAGGTCTTAAAGGCAGGACACTGACCCAGGATGTGACCTAGGAAGCTAGGAAGGGTGGAAGTCTCCACCTCATCGTCATCTTTCGGCGTTGCTGCTGACAGGCGCTAATGGCGAGTACCCTGCTGTGTCTGAAATACCCTTCTGTCGGTTTTCATTTTTATGCAGATGAGGGGCCCATTTTTAGTAAATTTCAAGAGAAATTGACTGGAGGAAATGTAAATTAATGCCTGCTCCTATTCACACACTGTCGTGAGAATTGCCTAAATTCATTTAGGCATCATTTATTTGTTACATCCCTTTGGATTTTTGTCTTTCAGGTTTACAGTTTATTTTTAACGAACTGGGAATGAAAACGTGTAGATTAAAATGTCCGTGCAGTGACTAATTACTGGACAGTTTGGCGTTGGTGCAGACCTCGTGTTAATCACCTCAGTGTTGTCTTTCCTTGAGTTTTGGTCAATTGCGTTACTCAATTAAGGTCTATGCATCAGTGGCTTAATTGCACCCTGTCGGTTTGATTTTGATGATTGATGATTACCTCTGCAAAGCAGCGAGGGAGGTAACAGGGGTCATGTGAGGTGCAATGAGGTCTCTTTGCGAAGACAGGCATGATTCTTTTGTTTTAACTCTTCCTTTGTGCTGGCGACAGATGCTTGTTTGTTATGTAAAACAGAGTTTCTTTGAGATACCCAAAGATGCTGTTGGGGACAGCACCTGTTGAAATAAGGGACCTGTGAATCGTGAAATTTCAGGTGCTTAGGAGCAGGTGGGTTCGGATCCTCCAGGCACATTCTAGCATATGAGGGCAGCTGCTTCACAAACGTCTTTTCATGTAATGTTTGCTCTTTGTTTCAAATGCAGGCCTGAAACATTTCTGGAAGCCACCTTCTCTCTTTGACCAGATGTTACAGCTGCAGTGTGGTGCTGGTGGAATGCAAGTTGTTTGCTTTGCCTCCTGTTTAAAGGGCAAAGTCGGTAGGACACGGGGCAAAGGTTATGAATTATAACCCCGGTTCTAAGAGAACGGTCAGCGCGCTCCAGCCGCGGCACCCTGGTTCTTTTTTATAGTTGTTGGCATTGTGCACATCTTGTAAGAGTACGTCAACATCCACATCTGAGAAGGGCTGAACACTGCTGTCTTTTCTAATTAACTGGAGAATATAACTGAATGAGGCCTTTTGCCAGTTCAATTTACGCTGCATGAATCTTAACTTCTGTGATGAATAGTATCTGTAGGCAACAGGTAACATGTTTAAATAGTCTCTTCTGAGATTCTCGTTTTAAAATATGTTATATGAGTAAATGGCGGTACTGAGGTACAACTCAGAAAATAATAGATAGCATAAAAATAAAGGATAGATTAATCGATTGAAAAAATAACTTTGTGGCAACCCTAATAAGATGTAAAGTGGTAACTTGCAAAGCCTGTTAGATGGGCGTGTCAACTCGCTCACAAACTAAATCCTAATCGGATTACAGTTTGTAACGGTGCACACCTGTTACTATAAAAATCATAGAAAAGAAATCATAATCCTAAAAGTGTCGGAGCCAAGTAAAAGTCATTAGCATGTACCAAACATCACTCCTCTCCCAGTCCTCTAATAATATACAAGGAAGTGTGTAACTGCATGTTAACTACACAAGCAGAGGAGAGTACATCAGGTAACTGAACTTAGTTTGCAGGCAATTGTAGTATAATGGCTTAGTGTTGCAGATTATTATTTTTTTTTCTTTTTTTTTACACATGATCAAATAACTTGTAAAAACAAATGATACATTTATAAAAATGAAGCCATTAACTAAACCAGTCATACATTACCAGTGTAATACATACTGCCTTATAAGTACAATACAATCAGTTAAAATGATCTGAAAATATAAATCTTTTCCTCTATGGCGTGGATGTTTCTCGCAGCTTTATAAACTCATGAAGCCAACAAAAATAATCTGTGCAAATCTTAGTGCAGTACGTTTGCACTTTCTTAGAGATAATCAAATGTGCAACAATAAAGTGGCTGCAAGACCTGCTGCCTCCTGAAGCCACGCTGATATGACCGAACGGGAAACTGCTAGCGCTGTACTATCCTGAACCGACCGATCCGAAAACTGTGTAGCCTGCATTTAAAAAAAATAATAATTAAAAAAAAATAATAATGTTTTGTCAGTTAACATCATAGCCACGCATGCACACAGTAAAACTTTCTCCTTTTGTCTGAGGGGGAGAAGACTAATAGGATAAAACAGCTGTTGTATTGTTTTCACTTCATCATACAAAGGAAAAGAAAAATAGATTCCCCTTTATCTGAAAAAATCACTGACAGAGCCATCATAAGATGTTTTTTCACTTCCTAAAAGAGAAGCATGTTTTTCAAAACTCACTTCAGAATAATGAGAAAACACCACATTTTCTTTTTTTGTTTTTTGTTTTTTTGTCGTTTTTTGTTTTCAGAGACGCGAAAAGCTGGTTCACTGATGGCACCGAGCATTCTTTGGGGGACAAGCAGGATGCGGCACTGCACTCACTTCCAACCCTACCACACCATACAGTAAGCCAGTCTCGACAGGTTTCCAGGAGGTTCTACATGTCCAGTGAGGGAACAGCAGTATAACTTGCTGCTGAGCATACTGTTGTGTTAAACAGCACAGAAGTCAGTGTTCGTGCCACACTGTATTATCTCCATTGAGTCTGCATGGCCCAGAGAGCGAGTGTGAGGCCACCCATCACCAGCAGCGCGGAGGGCCCGTGGGAAAGGGACTTGCCGGCGGCTGCGACTGCTGCGCGCTCGTCGCTTCTGTCAGCCCCGATCACGGGAGCCTCTGTTCCAACAAATATGAACTCCGTGGTGCAGCCGTCAGAGCAGCCGCTGCCGCTGCCCGAGCCGCTGCCCTCGTCACCTGCAGCAACAAAAACACACACATTAAAATCAGCGTGAAACTAACTAATGGGAGATCCAAAATCATTACAGAAAGGCAACTGGACTTGGGGAGTTTCTTGAAGACGTTTCACCGCCACTCATCCGAGCAGCTTCTTCAGTCCTAAGGGACTGTATGGGGAGTTGAGGTTTAAATAGGAACATCTGTGGGTGTAGCCCAGGGGTGTCAAACTCATTTTAGTTCAGGGACCACATACAGCCCGAGTTGTTCGTAACACAATAGTGTATTAATCTATAAATAACAACGACTCTGAATGTTTCCCTTCGTTTTAGTTCAAAGAAGAACAAGTACGTAAAGAAAATGTTTACATTTTATGAACTGTACTATTACAAACTGTAAATTTCTCAACAAAAACAAGAGCAAGTTCTAGGTCTCAGTGTTGTGTTATGTTGACAACTCTTACTAGAAATGTGTGAACCCTGGGAATAGCAGTTACTTTGACTGGAAAAAAATTGCAGTTAGTGTTTTTAAGATAAGAAAAGATAAGGTAAGAGGTTTTATTTGTCACATGCACAGTTATACATAGTACAATGCGATTTTTTTGTACCTGCAGCCAGTAGAAAATACAGTAAAATCAGTGATAATTGCACATAGCTCACAAGGTAAAAAATGTAAGTATAAATGTATAACTGAGAAAAATAAAATAAAATATAGACCGTAAACTTGAAATGTAAACTTAAAGGGGGTTAATGTGATCAAAGTGCAATAATGCAGTGGAATTTAAGTCCGGTTGAGGCTCAGAGTTGAGCAGACGGATGGCATGGGGATAGAAACTCTCCTTCAGCGTCTCAGTCTTTGTCCTCAGGCAGCAGGAACGTCAGCCTGATGGCAGTAGGGAGAAGAGAGGGTGTCCGGGGTGACTGGACTAAACCTGCAACATTTTGTCTTGCAGGTTGGGGAGGTGGGTTCTGATGGTCCGCTCCGCTGAACGGAGCTGTCTGGGTGATGGGTCCATGACAGGTCCTGTGAGGTGGTCACACTCCCAAGTATCTGAAAGTGTCCACTCTTTCCACCTCAGAGCCTCTGATAATTAGCGGATGCAAGTCCCTCCTGCTGCTGTTTCCTGCTGTTTTTTTGATGTAATTTTTGCATGTTGCAAAATTCTTCCCGCGGGCAGGATTGGACCTTCTGGTGAGCAGGTTTTGTCCCCCAGGCCGCATGTTTGAAACCCTTGATGTAGCCCATCAGAGATTCACTCGACTAGTGTCCATTAACAACCAGATGCTGGCACTACTAATATCTGTTCACAGCTAGATACTTACCTGTCGCTGGGGTTGGGGGGCTGTTTGTCCCTGTCCTATTTCCCTAATGAACAATTCTCTAACAGCCTGTTATCAGTCAAAGGCTCCAGTCTCAAGGTGTGAATGGGGGTGAACCTTCTTGGGGACAGAAGTTAGGACTGTGTTGTAAAATCTCAGTCCACCACCTCTGTGACTAATGGAAGCAGCTAATAATGCTGGGTAAATTAAACTTTAGAATCAAGCAAGGCTAAAACACGGGACATAACCTACGTACGTAGCCTACACCGGTGCGAGCCATTTATACTTGTGTGCTCGTCAGTCTGGCTCACTCTGTAAAAAACGCCACCCAAACACCAGTCGGCGCTGTGTCTTTTTTGCCAGTCGGGTTCATTTTTGTTTCAACTTCCTGTTTCACTTTCAACAATGCGAACTGAAACTCGAGTCACACAAATGTTTGCACCTCCAAACCTCCTCAGTTAGCCTTTGCTCAATGTGTTCCATCTTTATTGACGCAAAACAATCAATTTGAAAATTGTGCAGAGGTGGAGAAGCAGCTGGAAATATTAAAGCCGCAACACGCCACTACCAAGCGGACCGATCCCAGCTCTTGCAGTCTGCATTGTCGTGACGCGTAGTTACATTTCTGGGGAGGTGCACGTGAGGCCACGGTGTTAGGGTACGGGTAGGGTCTGGGCCAAATTGACACGGAAGGATAAACCGCATAAACACATCCACACATTCTACTGATAAACAGAAGGAGATGTTAGAGTGGTTCCTCACTTTGCTGACTTCAACTGTTTTGTTCTTTTCAAAGATTCACAGTCAATGACGACTTTTTTCCCCTAAGCTAAGCAATAGCATTACTGTACAAATACACATCAGTAAATAGAACTTTAAGTTATCGCAACAGTCAGTTTTGGCATTGACTCTGACGGCCTTCAGCTCAGCGCTCGGCTGATTCAACTTGTTTTGTTCGGTTCAGTTCAAACGTAAGTTAATTGTGTTGTTTTAATCATCATTGACAAGGGAAGTAAAGTAATGTTTTAACATTGACTAGCGCTCAGTGTTGGAGCCAGAGAAATATCCTTTTCCACCTTCAAAACCTCATAATGAAAGCTGAGAAAAGAGGGCTGAAATATGCTGAGATTTTAGATTTTACATACTTTTTTTGAAGGGTTTTTAAAGGAGAAGGGGGCCGTCTGAGTTTGCATATGGTCCCGGGCCCAGAGATTTACCAATGCTAATATGGTAATATGGACTAATATGAACTTCACTTAGTCCAGATCACCTTTCTTTAACAGATAACTCCATATTATTAATATTAATGCACCTTATTTACATTATATTACTTATTTACACCTTATTTACATTATACACAGTACATTTCTTGCTATATTTTATTTTTTAATAGTTTTATTTAATTTTTTTTTTTTTGTTTTTTAACTTGTGGTTCTCAAGAGTGGTTTTCATGTGCTACTGAGCTACTGTGACCAAAATCGGTCTAAGTATACAGTAAGTCAAAGTGGTAGAGTCAGTTACTAACTTGAATAAAAATGTGTTAAATATTTGTTTTTATTTGTAAATGAGCTGAACACTTATTAGCAGCTTCTATTTATTGTCACCGTAGGCCGACAAACCAACACGTCCGCCAGCTAGCTCTCTTAATAGGACTTTACGCTCACACCGGGGGTCTTATTACACCCGATTACTGCGTGAAAACAAGCTTCTTTTTATTTTATTTTTTTTTTTTTGGAGTTAAATAAAAGTGGATGGTGCAGCACATCTAATGAGCCATGACACTCTTCCACTGTTTGCGACCTGGAGATTCTGTCAGAGCTCCTGTCAAGATATATTGATATTGTTCAGCGGTGCACGTCAAAGTTAACCACGAACCTCTTAAGTAAGAGGCCTGCCTTGATTTATTTACATCTGCTTTTCGGGGGCCAATTGTACTTAATTAATTGCGCTGGCGTGAACGGGTCTTTGCGGATGATAGAGAACGACTGTCTGCACGATTGTAAATGTGCGCGCAGAGCATTGATGTTTCAATTAAAAATGATAGAATATTCTTCACGCTCGTCATTTTCAGCACGCTAACCTGTGCAATAATTTTAAGTTGCTCCAGCAGTCTGATGTTGAAGAAGACGCCACCCACGTTGTAAAAAAATTAACGGCAACAACAATGGAGCCGAGGTACATGTTTTACTGCCGGTAGTCATGCAACCGCACATCTTGTTTGTCTCTCCCATCTTGTCAGCTCAGGCGGTTCTGAGGAATCAGGAAGAAGGCTTTTTGTCGTGGCAGCGTTCGAGATGTACATCTTCCAAAACACACGTCTTGTCTATCATTGTTTGTGTCACCACACCTAGAGCTATTTATTCTCCTAATAATGTCAGTCTTGCCTGAGCGCAACACTGACTTCCCCGTGGTGTCGCACGACGAGTTCCAACAAGAATGACAACTGAGATCTTATTTTTGCACTAACGGTTTATGTCTATCTGACGGGGGCGCTGCTGGTTTTGTGGACCGACACGCAGCAAAGGACCAGGGAAACTTTTCTGTTTGCTTTTCGCTTATCATTACATTGTGCCTGAACTTACTGGAGTCCTGGAAGTAGATGTCGTTCCCGTTGTAGGCGTTCTTCAGCTTGTTGATCATGACGCGCAGAGCCATGATCTGTTGCCGAATCAGCGTGTCGGGCCTGGTGATGTCCACATCCACCTCTGGGTTGTTCGCCTGGTTGGTCAGACCCTCCTTCACCACTTCAGGGAAATATCTGGACACAGTGACACACCAACAACTTACAGTACATCACCTGATATGCTGATGCTGATGATGTATCCCTGCAAAAACCACGATTATTCCTAGGTAAAGCACCAAAGTTTGTGCTCCATGCTCTAGCTTCCAAAAGGTGCAATGCTTCAAATATCAAGTGGCATCACTGATATATAATCTGAAGCAAACTTCAGAAAACACACAGAAATAGATAAAACACCCTTTCGAGAACAATGCATACTCGCAGAGAAACTGGTGAATGTAGCTCTCGGTTTGCTTGTTATTAATTTGCAGTCTTTCTATTTAAAGCGGCGTATGTGTTGTCAAAGCGGCGAGTTTGTTCTGCTCATTAGCTTTAATTGTGTTCATTAGTTTTTTTTTGTCTGAAGTGGCGCTCTCTCTGCCAACAAAGCGATCCACTTGAATCACAGAGGGAATGATGCAGTGGTTGTCACTGTCGAGAGCGACTATCTCATGATCTTGTCCCGGAGTGGTCCAACTGAAACGAGCTATTCCTTCTGACGGTGCATAAATCAGACTTTAAGACACAGATGCGTAATCTGTCCTCACTGTGTGTTTCCGCTCGGTATTGGTTCCACTTCAGAACAGAAGGCCACCAATTTTGTCTTCAAATTAAATAAATTAAAACTAATTTAACTGCCAACGCAAATCCACTTCACTAGAAAGGCAGCTCATAAGAAGTAGAGTCATTTAATTGTTCCAGATTGTGCAGTCTCACAATACTTTTTTTCAATTGCATGTGTTAAGTCATTACGGAACAGACAGTAGAAGTTGAACCTGTCCAGTTAATGTCGTCATTCCCCAGAGTTTTATAGTTAATATTATATTATTATATCATACACCGATCAGGCATAACATTATGACCACCTTCCTGATATTGTGCAGGTCTCCCTTGTGCCTCCAAAACAGTTGTGACTCATCAGAGAATGGACATGGGCCTTCTGAGGGTGTCCTGTGGCGTCTGGCAACACAATATTGTTAGTGGGGGGCCTTTGAGGGGAGGGGCCTCTGTGGATCATCCCACAGATACTTGATCAGTTTGGGATCTAGTGAATTTGGAGGCCAGGTCAACACCGTGCGCTGTTCTTCATGTTTTTTAGTTGTTTTTTTTTTTGTGTGTGTGCCTGTGTCAGGCTGCATCCTGCTGGGGATGGCTGTTGCCATCAAGAAGTGTCATTGCTATGGGGTGGGGGTGCCTGGTCTGGTCTAGGTGGGTGCTACATGCCTAAGTAACATCCACATGAATGAATGCCAGGTCCAAAATTTTTCACAAGACGGTCAGTGTTGTTTAGTTCTCCTGTAAGTGGTTTTAATGTTATGCTTGATCAGTGTATGTGTCAATGTCTTACCATTTAAGCATTCATTTTTCTATTTAATCTCATAACTGTAATATAAAGTGAAGTGGGCCTATCCTGTCCTTAAATACAGAAGGATCATATTCTATATTCCTAACACAGTCTGACTGTTCCTGATGTTTTATTACCAATTTACCTACAAGATTTACAACGATAAAACCGTGCAGGTGCGCAAATGTTTTTTTATTTTTTCTATTTTTTATTACACCATCTGGGCATCATCCCCGCAGTGATGTGCTGGCATATATATATATATATATTTATTTATTTATTTTTTCAGGCAGCATCTCTGGTTCACACTCAGATAAAACTTCCATACCACACTGCGTTACTGCAAAAGCTGCATGACAAAGAGGCGCTGGAAACTCCACAGCCTTCTTGGTATTACAGCCTCGGAGCTTATATACTGGAGTAGAAATTCTCCATATAAGTAGCAACCATTGTACCAAAAGAGAGAGTGTTAATCTGGGAACAGAGTGGTTATTTTAATCCCTGGCAGGCAAAAAGTGATAACAGGAGAGTGGTGTGACTTTGCCGTGGTTATAAAGAGCAGCAGAAGTCCTTACCTGCCCTTCGCGTGGCTGTTCCAGCACTGCTCGTCGTCTGACTCCGTGAGTTTGCCCTTGGCACAGATGTCGTCCGGCAGGTTGGACCAGAACCTCTTTGACTCCTTCAACTTTTCTTTGATGTCAATCACCTGCCGGGGGCCAAAACAGTGGAAAGATTTTTATTAGATTGGTAATTTTGTTAAAAAGATGAGAAAGGAATCGGCCGTAGTCGCTGTAAGTTAGCTTTCAGAGATCATATTAAAGTTATTACTCTACTTCCAGTTAAAAACGTGCAGGTGTGTGCTCTACCCAGTGAAATAAAGCAGATAAAAACACACATAAAATACAGACATGGTGATTTTTAAACACTGACATGGCAGCAAGTTTGTGTAGTTATACAAGCCCTTCTGTTCATTTATTCCATCGGGGGAAAAAGTGCTGTCGGACTACCCGCGGTTCTTGTTCTTCCATTTTGCTTCTTGTCCACTTCCACCCATATTGTGTTCATCTCTGATTCATACAAGACAGACTCGGGGTTTCAGATTTGATATTTGGCAAGAGCGGCCGCCCCCAACTGATTCCATCTGGACTCAGCGAGACGTTTGAATGGGTCATCGGCAGACAGGAGGAACAGATCATGAGCGCTTGTCATGTACAAAAGCACATTGTGTTGCATTTGTCATTTTAGTACAGTTGGTAACAATCACGGAGACGGAACACAAAAGCCTCGACAAACGGAATAAGAGGCGTGCAATTTATTTTATGTTAGGGTATGTACATTTATCATGCAACATGAAATAGAATATAATCATTTAATATTAGTAAAAGTTTCCACATTCTTGTATTGTTTAGTATCACAAAGTACACTGATCCGCTACAGCATTAAAACCACTGACAGGAGAAGTAAATAACATTGACCATCTTGTAACAATTCAATGTCCTCTTATTCTCTGGCATTCATTCGTGCAGATGTTACTTAGACATGTAGCACCGATCTAGACCAAACCAGACACCCCCAGCCCATAGCAATGACACTCCTTGATGGCAGCAGCCATCCCCAGCAGGATGCAGCCTGACACAGGCACACACACAAAAATGTTTTAGGAACAACTAAAAAAAGCATGAAGAACAGCACACGGTGTTGACCTGGCCTCCAAATTCACTAGATCCCAAACTGATCAAGTATCTGTGGGATGATCCACAGAGGCCCCTCCCCTCAAAGGCCCCCACTAACAACATTCTGTTTCCAGACACCACAGCACACCCTCAGAAGGCCCATGTCCATTCTCTGATGAGTAACAACTGTTTTGGAGGCACAAGTGAGACCTACATAATATCAGGAAGGTGGTCATAATGTTATGCCCGATCGGTGTATAATACAATAATATAATATCAACTATAAAACTATAGGGAATGGCCGTTTTAATTGGACAAATTGCACTTTTACTGTCTGTTCCATAATGACTTAACACATGCAATCGGAAACAAACGCATCATGTCCTGATAAAGAGGAGGGAGCATCCTGATCTGGTGCTACTTTATTTAATCTGGCTGTGGATAATTTTGAAATGATCAAGGTATGTTGCGGGATAATTTCAGGTTGGCCGTCCGGTGGGCGAAGCTTAGTGGAATCTGGGTAATGCAGCAAGACAGACACCGAAGGTCCAAACGGAGCCGTCCACACCCACGTCCCGAGAATATGCCTAAAACGAAGCGTTTCTGTGAGAGTGGAGAGTGGGCTGGCTTTTTTTTTTTTATTCCACCCGCACTGTTAAATGTGTCGCTTGCACAGCTCTAGCACATTGTTTCTGAGAGTAAGATAATTCTAAAGGATTCGCCAGTCTTTTTCCTTGCCACCGTGTCCTGCATTCATAAAAGAGTGAAGCCACCAACAAGCATAAGACAGGTGATGTATTTATTGTGACTCTGTGTGTGTGTGTGTGTGTGTGTGGAGGGTGGGGGTGGTTGAGGGTAAATATATATTTTGGCCAGAAAGAACATTGTTGATGGGTCACAACCTCCTCGGTGAAATTCTATTGCTTTTCAACACGGTTGCCATTTTTTCTTTAAATTGTTTTGGACTCTAACCAATTCCGGCTGGGGGATCCTTCAAGGCTCAGAAAAACCATCGACTACAAAATGTCTTTCTCATACAATTTGAAGCCGTATATTTGAAAGAAAAAAAAAAAAAAAACGTGATTGAAATCGATGCCCAAAAGCCTCTGTGTTGGTTATATTACAGCTGAGTTTTCAAAGTATACAAACATGTGTATAGGTATTATTTTATTTACTTTTATTTACGTTATTTGCACTCTTTCTGATCTTTAGATCAGCGTATATCCATATAGCTGCCGCCTAACTCCTAAATGCTATTTCCCGTTGAGTCCGGAGTTACCTGTTATCATCATCCAAGGTCTGTAGCTTGACCTACAGACCCCGGATGATATCTTCTGATCTGGATGATGTCATCTCTGAGCGCCGCGCGCACCCGCAGCGGTCGGCTTGTTTACCTGTAATTTGCCGTGATTATTTAGAGGCTGCGTCTCGGTGCCTCAGTCACTCCCACTATATGAATATACGCGGATCTAAATATCGTCCGAACGACTCCAAATAACACCAAAGTTATATGGGTGAGTAAACAATCTTACAATCTTATTTTATGCCAAAAATAAGGTCCAGGTTGTAAAAAGCAGTAGTTCCCCGTGTGTTATTAAGAGTTTATTCTGGGTTCCACCGGCAAACATAATTAGAGAGAATTACACTTTTCTCTCTTTGTTTTATTATTATTATTTTTTACTTCCACCTCATTAACTAACCAGCGAGGAGAGCCTGGCACAAGTGGACGACTGTCACCTAATATTCTTTCTCCCTGTGCTGGTCAAAAAGAGCTTCACCAGCAGATGGAGTTTGCTCATGTGATACGGTGATGAATCTGCTGACACGTGAGCTCCGTAACGGTACAACACAAACCAGGTGATGCAGGTGAAAGTTCCAGACAAAAGTTAGCGAGCGCCCCCCTCCCTCTCCCCCTCCACCTGAAGTCGCCTTTTACAGAGACCTGAAATGACTACTGGATGGATGAAATGGAACCACAAACACCACTGACTTGACACATCTCCATGACAACTAAGCAATCTCCATCTGCTAATGGAGATCAGGTGATGATGTTGTATGAGGCAAGAAAATGCTAGGAAGTGTTGGATCTTGAGTAATGGATGGTTTGTTAAACTGCTATTTCAAACATCTAAAATCAACAATCAGTGGCACATTACCCTTTATTAACACTACTATGGAATATATGTCAATCCAGTCTCTTTCTGGAAATTCTTTAAGTGGATTTTATCAGTTATTGTAGTTTGGTAACTTTGGTTTCAACACAATGGATGCATCAGCGCTTAATGGGTGTTTTTGTCATGTAGTTAGTAATTACATGCGCTCTAGCTTTCGAAGCAACAATATGTAAGTTGGTATGTAAGGGGTTCTATAGAGTAGTCGACTAGTTGCTGATCACGACAATAACAATGTTGACAATAACAACATTGACGCCTCCTAGAAGACAGGTGAGGAGCTCAGTAGGTCGTTGCAGAGGTTCATGTGGAAATACTTCACTAAAGATGATACCACTAAGATATGTCAGTCCTGAAATACAACTAAAGTCCTACTGCAATGCACACTCATCTAAAAAGACATCCGCTAACGCTAGCAGAGGAAGGGTCCAAATCCACTTGACAGCTGCCGATTAACAACTTCACCAAAATGCCCTGCGGTAACAGAGAGAAGGAGGCCGCACATCAACTATTTACTGGTGAATTTCATTGTCGAAGTTATTAGACCGTTAGATGCAGTACACGGAGAAGGCCTCAGAGACCGTCTACACTATCCCATCTAACAACACACTGTGGAGTGCTATTAAATGCTATTGATGGTGCTGCATTACTGCCTGTTTTATACAGGCTATACATAACTGAAGCGCACAGTATGTAACACATGAGCTGTCTGTCCTCAGCATATGTATTCAGGTCAGAAATATAGATTTCATTGTTGCAGAGCATTACCTTCTACTGTGGTTTTAGTTTTAGTGTCGACTTTCATCATATACCAGTCAGGTTAAAAAAAATTAATTTGTGAAACCCCTACCGTAGATAATATTGTTCACAGTTCATATTAATGCAGACAGACAAACCGTTTGATCCATTTCTTACATTGCATCCTCATATAAATACATTTGAGTTTGTGGTTATGCGGCACTTGTTTGGTTCACACGTGTCTAAAAGGTTTAAAATGTTTCAGTAATGCCATCTGTCAATCACAGACGCACTCTGTGTGTCGGAGCCGGAAAATTGTTGTGGTTGGCGGTTAGCTCGGGATAAAGGACCGACTGCTTTGCTGCTCGAGGCTGGTGGAGAGAAAGCCGAGAGAGCAGCTGCTATCGGGTTATCTGCACCAAGCCTGAGGTAATAACCCAGTGAGCAACAACGTTTCTTTATCTCGGCTTTGGCTACAGGCCACAGTAGCATGTACTGTACTTCATTCAGTAAAGCCGTAGCTGGACAGACTGAATACCTTATCCAATATAACTCAGATTCTCTTCCTAGAATATTATATAACTACTTCTTATTATGCCATATTTGTAACAGTGTGAAACATATTGAATCCCAAGCATTTCTGAAAATCCCTCACACACAGATAAAAAAAAGACTTTCAAAAAACGGTAGAAAAGAGCTATAACTTGAATTTACCTAATTAATACACTCTTCCTCTAACCTCTATCCCAAAAACCTGGTACCCCTGGTATTAAGCGTACTTGATTATACACAATTATGTGACAAAGTTTGAAACGGTTTCATTGGATTTACACATTTTATTGGATTCATCTGCCTGTGCTCAGTTGTTGGAGGTCTGGTACTGGATTAGCATTAGATCTGTTTTAATCCCATTGTAGAATTATAATCCCATTGCAGCATTTTATGTTTCTACTAACTGCTGCAACTTTCCGTTCGTGTCTTGCAATAACCGCTTTCCCACCTTCAGCTCATGCCGTAGTCTTTTCCNGGATTTGGAGCTAATTATTTCCTACCCACACTCCCTTAATAAAGAGTTGTAGATGATAACGACACATACGCTGTGATTAGTTCGTCTCACATGAACAGTGCACTCCTCCATGTGATTTGTCTGCTGTTCTAAGTGTAAATGCCAAGCCATGGCGGGACGTTTAATTGACGCTGTGTTCACATTAGCAAATTTCTTGTTGGGGTTTGGTTAAATTTTACTTTGTACCAAGTAGTCACTGGCACATGCGTTGTTACCTGTATCGGTTAGAAGGAACAGTTCACATTTTTCAAGCTATTCATAGAAATATGAGTATTTTTATTTTTTTTGTGCTATATTAATAAATTTAAGAGGTCTTTATTGGTGCAATACGAGGATTTGTGCACCCCCAGATAGTTCAAATAGTAAATAAACACGAGAAAGAAGAAAATATCACAGAAAATACCATAACTGGATCTATTTGTCCATCTTATCTTCTTGTCAGTGCTCCTCCATCTTATACTATTTTATATACTTATACTGTTAATTATTTATTGTATTCTTAATTTACTTTAATTTAATTTAATTATTTTTAACTGTCTCACTAGGGATGAGCGATATTTGATTGTTTACATCGTTTACGATATATCATCAAAAACATTCCCCATGGTAAGAATATGTCATCCCGCGATAAAAACGATAAATTCCCATTGATGAAGTATATATGTGCGAGACACACTCGTTCCTAAATGAGGCCCCACCTCCATTATCTGGAACTGGTTTGGTTTTATCCCCTTAACGCCTGAATTGATTTTTCAGTTATACAAAGAAATTAAATATTTGTATTTTTGCTTACCACTTCAGCCGTTCCTACAAGAAACTAGTGCTTGTAAAAGGTTCCTAGGAATTATTTGAATGTGCACAAACTGACATTGGAGTATTACATGCGTTATTTCGGCTGCAGTCTGAACGGAAACAGTGCGTTGCGAATTTGCGACACTAGGCATGAAGGGGTTAAAAAGTATGATGCGGAGCAGCAAATTACAACATGCAAAGTTTGAAAACAAATAGTGCATAAAAAGGACAGTAACACCAATAATTTGTTCCACCACCTCAAACACAAGCACAAACCAGAATATGAAGAAAGACAGAAAAAGCGCAAGGATGCAGAAGCAGCGTCGACTTCATCCAAAGAGTCCAGTTAAAAATCATAGTCAATAAGATCAGGCTGAATTGGTGAATTGGTGTTTATTTATCATAATTTTTATCGTTAAATTATAAATTAATCATAAATTATAAGTTAATTATAAATTATTATTATAAATACCAGAAATTATCGGGATACATTTTTTAGTCCGTATCGCCCATCCCTATGTCTCACACCTATTTTTATTTTTACTAGTGGTTTTTCAAGATTGTTTTTTTTATGTGCAACAGAGCTACTGTGACCAAGCAATTTCCCATGTGGATCAAAGTCTATTTGCATTTAAGTGCATCTGAAACAACATCCCATCAGTTTTATTCTAAGGTTGAAGCCCTTCTCACTTATTTTCAGCCCATGTGCGCACTAATAATATTCCACTAACGACAGAACGCCGAGGATATGCACACATGTATACGGGGAGAAGCGAGCACACGTGCACCCATCATGTCCTAGTTCCACCGGGGGATTTGGGAGAGAGTGCATAGAGTGAAGCCTCAGGTCTTAACAGGACATGAAAGGGCCTGCACCAACAGGATGCCACTGCAGGAGGCTGCCCTCACATTTCATGTGGTAATCCTGTCATGGAGACACCAAAGCTGGTTAGGTTTAACACATGCTGGTGTGGCTCTGATTCGCGATGGCCCACAGCAACCGTGCACTGACAAGAAAATATGGATCAGATCAGAGTGTGTCAGGCTACTTTACTCAGACTTTAGAAGTGCACCCGCATCATTGTGGTATTGATACAACCCATTCTGACAACCAAGTGTCTGCAAGCAACGACACAACGGGTGAGGTAAAGTCAAGATGGAAGGATAATTCAAAACATGAACATGTAAGTAAATAAATCCACGCATGAATTACGTTGGAACTGAGGCCTGTGAAAGAATAATGCAAAAAAATGTTTCATCTGTATAAGAAAATATACAGTCTACATAAACAGTGTCAAGAGTTCACTATCAGCGCAGTCATTACTACTGCACAGCATAAACAAACACTTGTTCATAAATAAATGCAAACATACACAGACTCAAAAGCGCACACAGTGCACTAAGGGTGACTTGCGAAGACAAAAATCTAACCATAAGTCTTTACATGAGCGCCCAAGGCAGTGAGCCTGACTCCAGCTAGAATAGTTACTGCTTTAACCATATCTGTGCTGCTGCTGCTGCAAACACAGGATTAGATGCTGCTGAACCTCCAGTGTCTCTCGACGCCTCATTGGCAGCCCAGAGTTCACTGGAGAACTGCTTCACTCTGATAATTCACTGGTAGAAGAGACTGAGACAACTGACACAGTGTTTTATCAGCTGGCCACATTATACCTGTTTAATTTCCATTTCGAGTATATAATCAATTTACGGCTGATTTGGTGCATGCGGGTAAAACAGCTGCAGTCTAATTTAATTAGGAGTCCTTGCAATAAATCATGAAGGTTAATTCTGTTTGTTTCCTTTTGTTTAATTCTAGAGCAGTGTTGATTTATCTGTATGTGTACTGTATATTGTGTTCTGTGACACTGTGTTACCTTCATTGATACAAATGGGAGGATAAAAAAACAGAAACACCTAACTGTTTTACATCAGTACCTGGATTATATCACTTAAGTTGTTTTAAAAAAAAAAAAAAAAAGGGTTTAAAAAAAGGAGGTTTTCCAATTCATATCAATCTTCATTTGAAAGAACCACGCAATTCCCCGTATCCCCTCATCGGGAATCTCACAGCAGTCTCAAGAGACTGGTTTCATGTGACTAGTCTCACACGAGACAACTAGATGAGTCCCCGAGTGAGGGACATCCAACACACGACCGATTCTGCAACTCTGAGAGCCCTGTCAGACCTGAACGTGACGCCAAAAATTTAAAAAGCAAAATTTAAAACACAGCATGACAGCTGAGGTTGAAAACTTTCCCGCATGTTACCACCGACAGGGATGAGAGATTACAGGACTTGCATGCAGAGGTATTTTTTACTCAAAAAAGAACTGAGTCGGCTACGGCAAGCTAATAAACCTTTGTTTCCCCATTAACACATAAGTCCTACATACAGAAAACCTTAAACATTGAAGATTAACACTACGGGGCCACTATTCTTTAGCAACTTCTTTTGTACAGGGACAAACCTACTTCTCTCCAACTTGCAAACTAGGTTCGCAATGCCAGCACGAATTCCTTGTGAGCCAAGTGTGGCCTGGAATTGATGCTGACAAGCTACAAATGCATGGTAATAGAAAGAAAAGACCGTTTTTGTAAGTTAGGACTTCATGTGCTGAAATGTACACCGATCCGCCACAGCATTAAAACCACTGACAGGAGAAGTAAATAACATTGATCTAGTGACAATTCAGTGTTCTGCTGGGAAATTTTTGGACCTGGCATTCATTGGTGTGGATGTTACTTAGACATGTACCACCCACCGAGACCAGACCAGACACCCCCACCCCATAGCAATGACACTCCTTGATGGCTGCAGCCATCCCCAGCAGGATGCAGCCTGACACAGGCACACACACGCCTGATCGTTGTATATGCATGATTTAGAAAGGCCATGCAAGGCTCGGGGTGGCATGAGAAGTGGTAACTTTCAGAGGCTAAATCTCCATATTGAGCTTTTTGCTTTTTTTTTTTTTTGGTGACAGTTTGCCAGTGGTTTCTGGCATGGATCTGTCTTGCTACAGTTACAGTACACAGGATTCAATGTAAGTGATCCTTTAATGAATTAAAATTTCACAATGAATACACATACTGGAAGTGAGATTTGGGGATTAAGATGGAGTCTTGTAAGTTTGAATATTTTAGGCCAACTAAGTGAATTCTTTAATATACTGCAAATCACCACCACCACCACCAGTAGTTGCAAGAAAAAACAAACAATGAAAATAAAATAGTGCAGGTTTGCTGTTCCAGTCGATCCCCTGCTTTCTTTGTACTGCCTGAATTAAAGATTTTATTCAAAGAAAGCTTTACTCCTACCTCCTCCTTGGCTTGCAGAGTACTGGGACTGAACTCAAGTGGCTGCTGAGCATTCAGAGCATGTAGCAAGTAGGGCAAACTCCAGCATTGCATGCTAATGTAGGTCCAGTAATTTTAATTAGGGCTTTCACAGGTCAGATCCACCGGCTTCAGTTTCAAATTGCAGCCAAACTGTCGACTCTGGCGCTTATCTAAATTTATTCAATGCGATGACTGGCTCCATGCGACTGTTTGTTGTGTGCTGGGCTTTTGACTCGGCATATCACAGGCGTCTTCCTTTGTCAGTGAGTGCTTGGTTGTCAGAGTGAAGAGCTATACACAGCGTGGGAGCAGAGTCATAGCACACTGGAGCGAGGACTAAACGCCGTGATTGGCCCTTGCTTACTGTTACACACACAGACCATTAACAAAGCCTGCCTTATCGATTAAAAACAATGTGACTCACAAAGAAGAAGAAGAAACCATTAATCTCCACCAAATCACACACTGTTAGCTTGTCAGTCCATCCACAAGAGCCGACATCAAAAATTATTATTTTTAATAAAATCGGATACCAGGGCACGACTCTGCTCCTTCGCTCCGCGGTCTCTAATAGAATTAAAATCCATGTGTTTCCTCACTTTAGACACAGTGAGAAGTCTGGCTGCGGGTGTTAAAATTATAGCTGCAATAAAAATCCCTACTTTAAAGTATCAACACAGTGCTGTAGCTCTAGGCAGGCTGATGTGAAGTCACACACGACTGTCTCCTTCAAAAAAAAAACAAAAACATCTTCAGATTCACTTCAAATCTCAGCCTCTCACTGCTGTACAATGTGGTCGTACACTGACGCTCAATTTTTCTGCCACAGTTAATCAGATCTGATTAAACCACACCCGCGTATACACATACATTCTGACTGTAGCTTATTTAGTCATAAATATTAAATGATTTCATGTAAATCTTTTCATGTAAATCTTCAGACGTTCAGAGCGTTATATTTATATTATTATCAGATTATTTAATTAACACATATGCTATGTCAAATTAAATGTAACACACTGGCAAAGAATGCCAATGGTACGAAGAACCAGTGGCTCTTGATGCCTGTCAGTGTTAATTTCATCAACAAAGACAATGATGAAACAATATTCATCAATTATTTTATTCTACGACTAATATCCACACCAAAGTGTGAGACAAAACATGACTATCATGCCATCCGCCTGCTGACCTCTGAGCCTTAAATACCACTGCACCTTAGTTTGCTGTTTTCACTACTGTAAATGTATGTACATATACGAACTACCCCCCTCTAAGTTTAATTTTGAGTTTACAGTCCATATTTTATTTTATTTTTCTCAGTTTTAAATTCACACTTATATTCTTTACTTTGTGTGTTATGTGCAATTATTACTGTTTTACTGTAGTACTTTTTTACTACTGGCTGCAGGTACGAAAATACATTTCACTGTGCTTTGTACTATGTATAACTGTGCATGTGACAAATAAAAACCTATCTATCTATAATGCATATATATATATATCATTGTATTTGATATAAGATGTTATTTGCTTAATATCAGAGATTCAAAATATACTATATTGCCAAAAGTATTCACTCACCCATCCAAATAAGTGTATTCAGGTGTTCCAATCACTTCCATGGCCACAGGTGTATTAAATCAAGCACCTAGTCATGCAGACTGCTTCTACAAACATTTGTGAAAGAATGGGTCGCTTTCAGCAGCTCAGTGAATTCCAGCGTGGTGCTGTGATAGGATGCCACCTGTGCAACAAGTCCAGTCGTGAAACTTCCTCACTACTAAATAAAGTGGAACTTTGAAACTTCATGTGGCCTTCAGATTAGCTCAAGAACAGTGCGCGGAGAGCTTCATGGAATGGGTTTCCGTTGAAGAGTAGCTGCATCCAAGCCATACATCACCAAGTGCAATGCAAAGCGTTGAATGCAGTGGTAAAGCACGCCACCACTGGACTCTAGAGCAGTGGAGACGTGTTCTCTGGAGTGACGAATCACGCTTCTCCATCTGATGGACGAATCTGGGTTTGGCGGCTGCCAGGAGAACGGTACTTAACTGACCACCACACCACTGTGCTTCTAACATTCTTTTTTAAAAAATCGTAAATGGTTTTGTGCGACATTTAAATGTATCTTGAAAAGCTTAGACCATTATACCCTTTACATTTTCACACTATTAGAGAAGCAACAAAAACGTCTGCGGCTTTATCGAGCAAGATGTAATATTTCTGTCCGTGGAATCACAGATAATCGGAACGGAAGGCCTGAATGGGGGAGAGGTTTCGGTCCTAACCACAGCGCTCAGAGGCAGAGTTCAGCTCGTGACAAACACAGAGGGTCAAGGTAAAACCTGCACAGAGAAGATATCCAGCGGCTCGGTAGACCGCAACTCTCTGGCGATTCCTTTGAGAATATTAAATATGTTGTGGAGTTGGGATTCCAGGGGTGAAGGAGACGGAGAGGAGAGCTCACCCACGCCGCTGTAGTGTTACAGCAGGACCGGGCGAATCCAGACACCTCGGTGCCGGCCCTTTACATTTCATTTAGAAAGTGCGGCAGATGCCAAGTTGTGTGGAGGAAATAAAATCTCTGATGTGCACAGGTGCCTTTAAGAAGACGGGGATCTAGCAGCATAAGAGGGTTATCAGCGGAGCACTTTGCAGGAACATAAGGTCTCCTTCACATGTCACCTCGGCTTTTAATGCAGCGTCTACCAAGAGTGATGTGACATGAGAGATGAAATAAAAACACCTTTGCAGGGTCGTACTGATGCAGGTTTAGGGCTTTTGATGGAGCCGATATACATTTGTCTTTATTAGATCAGCTGCTTCAATGACTGTTTAAATCTAGGGTCCTGCAGGTACCGTAATTTGCACAACAAAAGCATGTGCTATTACGGCTCTGACTCTCACAACAGATGAACTGGCTAATGCAATATATAAATCCAGTTCCTCATCGCTAATTACGCATTTAGAGGATGTTCTGTAACCATAATGTCCCACACATCTGCTAATTCCAGCAACAGGCTGCAGGTATGGCTGGAATGTTATTTACAAACTCGTCCCCATGACAACAGCTTTGCCCAATAACCATCATGCGATGTTTGTTTGTGTGTGTGTGTGTGTGTGTATGATTTAGGTAATCATAGTCACAGCGTAGTCAGGAATAGAAATGTTCCTCAGTGTTTAGTATAATATCTGTCACAATCTTACAGTTGTAGATACATAGCACTTCCAACGCTCAACAGGACGACAGATATGAGAAAGGTGATGGAGCGGTAAACCCGTATGTGTGAGAAACAATCGTCACAATCATCGTTTATTTTTAGAAACTGTAAATACTGTACGGAAATCTCAACAAAGGATAAAATCTTTTTAAATGCAGATACAACAGAGGCAAATTAATTACGTTAAAAGTGTGCTATTAATAACCCAATATATTCTAAAACTATAAGACTGTAGATAGCATTATTCAGTAAAGCAGTTTATTATTATTTAGTGTCACTTACTTGTAAAACAAATGGAAGTTCATCTCAATATCTAAAATCATATTTAGTATCACAGCGTACACTGATCCACCACAGCATTAAAACCACTGACAGGAGAACCACTGACATTGACCATCTTGTGACAATACAATGTATACATGTGGATGTAACTTAGACATGTAGCACCCACCTAGACCAGACCAGGCACCCCCCACCCCATAGCAATGACACTCCTTGATGGCAGCAGTCATCCCCAGCAGGATGCAGCCTGACTAGACACACACACAAAAACACTTTAGGAACTAAGGGTTGTACCGACAAGTTGACATTACTGCTGCGCCGTGACGCTTTAAGCAGGAAGCCGACTAGTCGCCGATCACGTGACAATAACAACCCGGACGCCTCCGAGAAGAGGCCCAGTGCGTCGTTGCAGCAGACTAGCAGTGGTTCATCAAGTGTGTGGAAATACTTAACACGCAGAATATGTAAGTCAGTCCTGAAATACAACAAAAATACTACTGCAATGCACACTCATCTGATAATGCATCCACTAACACTAGCAGAGGAACGGTCCAAATCTCGACAGCAGTCAGTTAACACCTTCACAGAGCGTCCTGTGGTAACAGAGAGAAGGAGGCTGCAAATCAACAATTTGCAGGTGAATTTCATTGTCTAAAGTTATTAGATCTTTAGCTGCCGTACACGGAGAAGGCACCGGAGATATACCACATTTTTATCCCGGCTACATAATTCTATTTTACAACTGTTAATAAATCCTTTGTGTGAGACGCTACAATATGCATTCAGGTCAAGAATGTAGATTTCATTGTTGCAAAGCATTACTTTCTACTGTGTTTTTATGCATGAGGTCATCAACTAGTTGATGTCGACTCGACTCAACTAGAAAATCCAAAGTCGTTCAACCCCTAGGAACACCTCAAAAAAAAACACGAAGAACCGCACAAGGTGTTGACCTGGCCTCCAAATTCACTAGATCCCAAACTGATCAAGTATCTGTGGGATGATCATCCCAAGGGACACCTTCACAATATTAGGAAGGTGATCATAATGTTATGCCTGATCGGTGTATATTCCACAATATTACCTTACCTCCCTACAGAAAACGCAAAACCAAATATCATTTAAATTTCATCTGGAGCTCAATTCATGCTAATATAAGGCAGGAAAATGAACATCAGATGATAAAGTGTCTGAGCAGTTTTTATACAGAACATTCAGGCTAAACAAACCATGACCTGATAATGTAAGCACAGATGGGAGTTTCATACACAGCTGGTTTTGTGTCCCATCCCAAGGGTAAACGCACCATTTATAAACAGACATTCCTGAGTTAGAAAAGCAACTTCGCGGAATGAACGACTTCTAAATCTTGTGCATACTGCTGTCAAATTTCTACAGAGCTATTGAATTTGTCAACCACCTTAAATATTAAAAATGCAACATGTTGATGTGTTCGGCCGTAAACTGCAGAGTGGAAAAACCACTCCATCCGTACACCTTCAGCGGCAACAGCTAGGAAAGGAAATGAATGAATAATTTACAGTGGGGGTGGCATCCGTATTGATTGACCTTGGGCTGGTTATTTGTACCGAAAGCACAGATCACAGTGTAATTCGCTCCGCTGGATTTCTTCCTGACTCCGCGGTCCGGCCCAATCACCCAGAGTTACGCTGCAAGAGAAACAAATCCTCTGCAACTTTTACCAGACTCAAACACAGAATCCAAATGCATGTATCTGAGGAAAGAAGACTCTGAATACTGCTCTAGAGTCTGCACCAATGAGAAGACTCCGAGTACTGCTCTAGAGTCTGCACCAAAGCTTTATCAGCATCAGCAACTTTATGGACCAAAGAAGCAACATCAGATACTGTAGCCTCTTAACATTTTGTACACTTGATAAATATGCAAGGACAGTCTGCAGGATCACTTTAAAGTCCCGTAGTTTCTAGGTCACATATATACCACCAGAAACAAGCTATCATGGACTGAACCACTCTCACAGCACTGGGGGATTTAAATTATATAAAGCGTAGCCTTATACAAGCTTTAAAAGAGTCAGAGAATCTCCAAAGGGAAGCAACACGAATGGTCACTTGCTCGTTATACGCAGCAATTGGGTTAGCTTACTTTAGACACAATGGTCCTGCGTTTTGTGATTCAGTGCTTTGAATAATGCTAAATAGGATTTTTTTTGACACACCGTGGCTTATTCCAGCTTGCCTGCCTACCTATGTAGATGAGTTTAGCTCACGAGGGCCTGCAGTGTTAAATCAAGGTAAACACCTTCTACCTTCAGGCTGAGGTGATAACCACACTGCGTCAAGGGAAGCGGTCTAAATAGACTGGTGGGCTAAACATCCCCGGTGATGAGCGGGGAAGATGAACCCAGTGTAGATTCCAGCGCATGCTGTGGGTTTCTGGCAGCGTCTACTGACAAGCTGCTCTGGTAGCCGGGCAGCCAGGTCTAGCGGAGCAGTTTGGGTCAGAATGTAGCTCGAAATGGGAAACGACTCTCATTTACACTAAAACTGAGGATGATTTGGAAGGGTTGAGCTATTTGGAGTTTTTGTGGCAATATCCAGTAGCTCAATTATTATTAGTTTTTCTCTGAGTGCACTGGTATAAAGAATGTCAGGTTAGATTTAGGGCTGCTACAAACAGCTATTTTTTAGGGATTATATTGAGGATT
>JASGAT010389425.1:0-24156 GCA_030220025.1 Chelon auratus
GTAGAGGAGACTGCTCTGATGTGGCACTTCTAACAGAAAACACTTTGGCGTGTTGTCTCTGGAACATGGTGCCTGAACACCAGGTAGGAACACCTGCACCTCAGTATGGCTACTGTACCGTAGCCATCGTCATCTTAGGTGCTCTGGCATGAAACAAAAACCGGGGTAACTGTTCAGTATACACAGCTCATCATCATGAAATGATTTGTATCACATCAGTCACATGAGCTTCAACTAAGGTGAGAAAGGATCCTTGGAAAAAAAAAAAAACACTTCATCTGGTTTAAATATATACATCTGCACTTTCGGGAAACACCTCAGGAGCCATTGCCTGCAGGAAACTTTTTTTAATTCAGTTTATTTTTGCATAATTTTACCTCTTTTCCCCTGTTTTGGAATGTCCAGCTCAGTGTGCACCGTACTCTCAGTCAGGGCCAATGCTAGCTCAGGCCTAAGGAGGGTGTAGACAGCCATCTGCTACTGCTGTGTCACATGGGGTCCCAAGCCGCAGCAAATGACAAACCCTCACCTGTTTTTTTTTACCACCCGTGAACACAGCCAGTTGTACGTGCTGTAGTGCGCAACCAAGTTGGAGGTACCGATGAAGTGGCTGTCTACAACGATGGATGGAGTATGTTTTACCTTGGCATACGGCTTACTAACGCTTACTAGCATTATCTGAAGCAGGTACTGAAAAAAGATGAAAGTGTATGACTGGACAAGGGTGGGTAATGGTCACACTAATGGTTGGCCGTTTGCTGGTGTAACGCTAGGGTAAGCTTCCATGGCCTTGTTTTTGTTGTGTGTCCCCACATTGTTGGCACTACTTGGACCCCTGTTGCTGGCTTTTCAGATGAATTAGGTGAAGTGGGGTCACTGTCGGACTTTGTTGCCAGTGGTAAACACCCAGGAACCATGGTGTTCAGGGGAATCCTCACACATCAAAGAAACACCTTGGCAGGGCAAAAATGATTACCCTGGACACAGACCATAGCGCTGTCCTTGTGTCTGCTCCTTCTACTCGTGTTGATTATAGACTGTGCTTTCTACTCACACAAGACAAAAAAAAAGGACACATTGATATTTCATGGGTAAACGGTGAAACTGTATCATGGGTAAACGGTGAAACTGTTGAGTAATTCTTGCATTTTAAGTCTATCATACAGCTTTCTTTGACTCTGCTTGAAAAATATCTTTTCAGGGTCAAGGTTTAATAGCTGGACTACAGAAGCTGATAGTGCTTTCTAGGGTTACCAAAACCACCATTGGTAGCTGCAGGCAATTTAAAGTCTCCAAAAATCTTTCTTGAATTTCTTAGCAATGTGGGAAGAAAACCACATGAACAAGAGAGACAATTCTAACCTCTGAGTCCCTATTTCCACCAGTTCAGCAGTTTCTGCCTTTTAATTCCACGTGTGCATCATCTTATGTATATTTTGTTGATGGTGTTTTTAAAGACATGCAAAAAAGACGGTAAGCTAGGAATAATTTGGAAGCAGGGTCTGAACATAATCAAATGGGGCATGTTTTATCTAGTTTCCACTGAAGTAGTTTGGAGCTATTTGAGTTTTCTCCCATATTTATAATTCACAATGTATATAAACACTCTAAGCTAGCAAAACCTGGTGGACAACAAGGAGCCACTGTTGGGTAAAAGTGTTTTTCTTAAAGTTGTGGACAGACTTTGGGTGTTGTGGGCAGGTCCCAGGTATAAATGTGGTTGACAGCTTAAATATGATGATTAAAAATAGTATGCATACTCAGCAAAATGTCAGTATCTTAATTCACAGTCCTGCATACCCTAGCATACCCTGTGTTTGTACATGAACACTGTGAACACTATGAAAATGCCATCTTTGAATGTGCAAGTGTTACAAGGTGTAGTGAATCTGGCGGGGATGTAAAGGGTGCATAAAGATGTTGTATCTCAAACAGCAACACAATTTCAGGATAACATAATGTGAAACAAACTTATTGGATATGGATCTGGTGCACCGCAAGACAGAGGTGTTGTGTGGTTAATCCCATTTTTGCTTGATGCCTCCATGTCAGCATGCATTTGACTGTTCAGCAAGTAAAACCGTGCTAGGAGCAGATGTGTTATATCAAGTTTTATATTTCACTTTGGCTAATCCTACTCCTGCCTGGAGACGATTTGCTTTCATCACGCAGCGTGCTGCAGTCTACATTGATATTCCTTCATTTAATAGGTAATGTTTATGGATTTCATGTGAGGTATGGGCTTGTCAGCATCAAGATGTAATCAAGTGGTTTATGCGTGTCCTGCTTCTGTTTCGTGGGGTTACTGTTGGTGTATGTGTGAGTGTGCCCAGACTGAAAGAAAAATATTCACATTTAATGTACCCTACTGCGGGAAGCTGAATTTTTCATCGAGTCATATGGTCTTACACTCATACGCGGAAAAGCAGGCAAATGAGACGACTAATAAATGCCTTTTTACTCCAGCCAGAATGCTGTTTCTCTCTTGATAAGTAAAGGCAATAGACCCTACTTGGGTCTTCTTTTGAAAGTAATCAGCAGTTTGGAAAAGCACTGTGTTTAGATGGACCCTATACTAGCACTGTGACAATCCTATTAAGGAAACACTGTGTGCTGTTAGTGTGACGCAAATTGGCTACAAGTAGTCTGGCTGCTCTCCAGGCATGACTCAAGGTGACGGTGGCAACACACAAGCACAAACTTACTGTCCAGATCAATACAGGCATATTGAAGGCGTAGAGCACATAGCCATTTGTTTAATGTGGTACTCTGTAATGAAACTAAACAGAGAGAACAGTTACAGGGAGGGAAGTGAAACCAGACCGACAGTATGATGTTTGTATGCTGCTCAGTAAAGAGCCAAAGAAGCAGATCGCAATCACGTCTGTTTCCTAGATGTGAGGTCTGCAGCAGACATAATCACTTCTCAGATATGTCCTGAGAGAAGGGCTCCGTGGCACTAATACACTACACTAACACTAATACTCTGAAACACAGAGTCATACACAGACACTCTCTTTGCGAAGCACTGCAGAACAGAAGTAGGAAGCACAGATACACTCATATTCAGTGTGTTAAGAGGCAATGATGAGTGAATACATACACTGTACTTTAACTTTTTTTTTCTTTCTACGCTGCTTTGATGCATTTCTTGTGCTGCGTGGCACTCTGGGTGCCTGCAGAGAAATAACCCCAGACGCCAAAACAGAGAGAGAACGAGAGCTGGGCAAAGAATGGTATTTTAGGTCAATGCTTGCGTCATGAAAAGAATTATAGTTCATATCTCTGGAGCTGCGCTCATGTTCCCCTTTGTATTCAGCTCTTGTTCACTTTCTTTTATCTTTTAATGCAACCATTCGTCTCATTGTCTAACTCTGTGGCAGAAAGAAATAAGGCAGCATCCCATTTCCTCACAAGGGTGAATAAATCACAGGTTTCTGCTCAGAATCTTCCACCATGGCTTCATCTAATCCTTTCTGAATTCATGTGTGTTGAGTCAACGATCAGACACGCGGCATCTTTTTGTCCTCAACTCAAACAAATATACAAGTTTATCGAAAGTGTTCCTCGGTAATCCAAAGGCAGTTCAGCTTAATAGAGGCTATCATTCAGCGTTTGATTTTGACAACACAAAGGTCTTTTTCTCAGCAGCACCTGACTGATATTTTGGTGACTTGCTGTGAACTTGACTGCCAGCGTGGGAGGAGAGGCATGGAGGAAGGCATGTCAGTTGCAATCAAGCGCTACAATGCAATTTCAGTGTCAAGACTTTCCAGGCTTTGCACTTAAATGACACCGCCTGTTCAGGCCAGGCAAAAAGTTCAGCGGGCAAAACATGTCTAATGATTTATTAGGGGTTCAAGAACACATGTGTTTAAACTATAGACTGTATAGTCCCACCGGACCGCTTTACGGAGTGGTTGGCATGGCGACTTGTCGCCATTATGTCACATCCTATTTCTATTGCATCAAATAACTAAAATTACAAAAATGAAAACTTATCCAAAAATTGACACCTCATCAATGTTATATTAACTACCTAAAATGACAGAAACCATCCATGAAAAAAATGATTTGATGTATATTTTAGTGTTTTAGTTTGGCCCAAGTCCCATCCACTAACATGGAGGAGGTGACCTTGTGACCGATACTGCAGCCAGTCACCAGGGGGAGCTCTACTTGCTTTGGCTTCACTTTTGAGCAGCTGTTCCGCTGTCCATATGTATACTGTCTGTGGTTTAATCTTGTACATGTTGCTAGTTTTGACCATACCCACACACACTAAAACCCCACAACTTCCACTTTTCACAAAGATTTCAGTAACTATGGCTGCAATGCAGCCTTGAATCGTTGTGCTTATTATGTATGTGATTTGCTGGATGGTGCCCACATCTCACTTAGAAATATATCAGTGGGACAGCGCCGGTGTTGTGGTTAAAGAAGTAGTTTGGGACCATGAGGTCACTGGTTTTAATCCTCCCCTAACTGCTCCCCTCCTTGCATGACAGCCCACTGTGTGCCCACGTGGATGGGTTAAGTGCACAAAAGTGAACAAATTCCTTCTTTGTGTGTCCTGTACCTATACACATGGCAAATAAAGCTGATTAGATAAAAGAAATTAAAATATCAATGGAGTACATTGCTGACTTCTGCCAAATCATTTATTGCATTAGACTCTGGTTCTCCAGGGGCCCCACATTAATTTTATTTCATCATTAGTTATCATTTGCCATCTACGGCTTATTCAAGGGGGCCATATATTTTGCCTGCTTTACATAGATAATCCATCACGGTGAACATCAGAGTTAAATCACAGTTCTGTTATTGTTTCATTTATTTTACATTTTTATCAAAGTTATGTTAGCAGTGCCATGAAGGTGAATCGGTGCTCTGTCTTTATGTTCCAGTGAGACAATTTACCATCTTAAACTTAAGAGACAACTAAAGGCACATTTTTCAAGGACTCCGGTTTTAGCTTTTCTGTTGAAGAATTGTTTTTCCTTGCTAATGCTTTCAGGATCCAGGAGAACAATGAGACAGTGTTATATAGGTAAAAACAAGCGAGCATGGATCAAGAATTTTAAATTACTTTCAGTAAGAAAGCTCTTTGTGAACATGAGTAGACTACATTATTCTCCTGGCCCACTTCTGTCACCGGACACGCTAATTGAAGTGAGGCCATGCTTACTTTGCTAATGTACAATATATGGTATTGTTGAAACGTTTCATTTCGTTGAAGGCTTCTATTCTGTTTAAAGGACATGCAGTCAGTGTTGGACGGTCAAATTTATGTTAAGACTATCTGTCCTCGCTCGCTTCTGTGCTTTTAAAGTTGTTTTTTTTTAGATGTTGTAAGACTCGTCTGTGTGAAACTCACATGTACAGCAGATTAGTAATTAGTTCTGACAGATCTTTAAGTCACAAACCGTTATCTGCTGACTCTTGGAGAACCACCGAGTGTCACCAATCATGCCCAATCAATACTCCGAGGTTGTCTTTAAAGCTTGACAAGTCCTCACTCTTGTGCCACCAATGACGGCTGAGCTCAATTCTAGCAGGACGCCGCTGAGATTGGTTGCTGGCTCTGTAGAATTGACTTTTGCGTCCACTGCACCTGCGTCATCCAATCTGTCATGGCATATGTTGCTTTGTGAATTTTCCTGCATCATCCTCATGCGTTTCTGGCATCAACATTCGCTCAGTATGAACAACTTGTCCCCTTATACACATATTTCTTACATACACGGATTTTAAAAGGCTGTAAACCACGTCGCATTGGTGTTGAACCTAAATATTCCTGAGCCTGCGTGCCTACTGAAATATTTAAACATAATTCAAGCAAAAGTAGTATTGTGCCTTTAAGGCACCAAAGCAATATTATTCACAGCAAAATTATTTTTTACAATCTCCTGGGGCCGCAGAAATATGTAAATGTGTGTTCTTGCCTACTAAGAGCTAAAGAAAAAAAAAACATGTTAAAGCTATTACTAAAATGAAAAATATAAGATAATTTTACGTTGAGGTACTTGCCATAATAATTGAGCTTTTGACAGATGTTTATAATTTCATCAATACCAGGAAATGGTTTGAGGTTAAACACAGCTGGACTCTTAACACTATGTAAATGGGTTAAATTTTATTTTATGAAAATGAAATGTATCTAAATTGTGTGGAAGGCCATTGGACCGACGACAAGTTTTTGGAAAACTTCATGGAATGTTTCTGTTAACGGTCCACTCCAACGGTGACTCGCATGTTAATTTCAGCTGTAGTGATAAACCCATGTTGAATTTTAACTGGACTATCCAGTTTCCCTCATCTCTGTGGAGCTTTACAGCACATTTCATCTAATTTCCCACTATTTTTTACTGTTTCGGTTCAGTCTTACTGCTCCCGTAGAAGGCAGCTATTTCCAGTGAAAAGCTCTAAAATCTCATTTCGCAATTAATGAGCCAGATGTTCCTCCAGGAGTTCATAAAGAGCAGAACTAAGCTAAACCGAGACTGATTTGCCAAGTTGCCAGAAAGACGACGGCAATGATATATCGATATTGTGTCCACAGCTTATTTCAGCTGCTCCCAAGTGTCCAAAAAACAGCTATTGTAGGTTGAAAGAGTTCTTTAACACTCTCTTGACTTCTCACCTTGCTACAGTAATGATAAAGTGCATTTTAGGATCTGGTGACATTATCTGTTGGATGTGTTACTCATGCAATATAGCACATTTCTCAGTCGCTGCTGGATGTAGTTAGAACTATCAACCAAAGACTGCAATAAAGTAAAGGTGCTCTGTGAAGAAGCATCTAAAACACTGCAGCCAATGATTCACAGGATTTGCCAGTACGTGGTAAGGAATAAGTCCTCCATCATTCTTGTTTAAGACAATACGGGTTACGGCATGTTTTTTAATATATATTTATATTATTATGTTTGAATTAAGCTGCAGCTTATTTTAGGCCTGTTTGTGTGAGTGGGCCGTCATTGTATGAGTAATCACCTTCGTTTACGCTTTTGTTACTGACCTGGTGAATGCGAAATGGAGACACTGTTCTTTATTTGCGTAATCCTACATGAATGTGGCCGATTGTGTTGGCATTACTCATTATCCCGTGCATTATTAAAAGCAGGCGTCTTCACGTCGAGCCGTGTATCCAGATAATGCTTCTGAGCGCAAACATATTAAATCAGCGCTCAGACCTTCTGAGAGATCTTTTGGAATCCTACAGGCTGTATATACTGTATGTAATGATGACGACATGACAGCGGTGTCTTCCATGCAGCCTAGTGGGTGATATAGGTGGCAAACTGTATTTCCCCTGACTCCATTGCCTTTTGTAACAGACAGTGGGAGCAGTTTTCCAAAGGAGGAGGGGCGGTCTGGAAAAGAGGACATCTGGGAAAACTGCTCGGACATAGCTGGTTTCCTTCATGAACTATAATCATAAAGTGATTTTATTCGCCTATCCTGTTATTTGGTTTTTATGGTTGCTGTTTTATACCTTGGTGGATAGTTAAATTGCAAAAATTTGACTCAGAATTACTCAGGTTGATGATGTGGAACTATGGATTCCTTCTTATCTAACACAAATACGACTATGAGGCAAATTTCACATTGTAATAAAATTAATATTTGCAGATTCAGATACAGTATAGGTGCAGAATAATGGAGCAGAAAATCAGCAGTTTAATAGTTTTATTATGTGATTTAATTCAAGTGAATCATTATTTATTTAAAGTTGTACATATGTGTGGCTCTTATCTACTATGGCACAGTTAAATGAGAAATAGTCTATTTAAAAGCAATCCATAGGGCGATGTTTATCTCTGATGTTTGCTTTTGTTCAGTCAAAAATGGCTGTGGAATCCGTCTTATTGCAGCCGGCTAAATATAGACGACTAATTGATCAAAACAATATCATAATTACAATCATTGCAATAATCGGGGCTCATTATCCCCTCTAGAAGCAGAAATTTGTTCAATTTAGTGGATGTTGACAGAGCCACGCGTTGCCTTTCCAGACTGCTAATTTCTCAGTGCCACGTGTACATCATTTGTCTTAGACGAAAATCTATTCTGAATGGAAGGCTTTCATTAAGTCATCCAATAATGAGCCTGTTTGTCAAGTACAAATGCCATGACTGCTGAGGGCAGTCATTCAAGGGCACATTTTCCATGCAATCCCAGTCAATTGTGCTGCTCCAATACTAAAAAAAAAAATCCAATACTTGCTTCCCTGAAGAGTATTGCCTTAAATTAAGAAATTACCATGATGTGTGTGTTGGCGTGCATGTATAGCTGTGTGATTTCTTTTCAAATGTCATATGTTATAAATGTGTATTTGTTAAAGTAAAATGTGTACTTGCATTAGTTTTCCGCAACTTTCTTTTTCTTACCTTTATTAGTTCCACAATATACATTTTTAATTGACCCCTGAGGTCTGCTCACATGCAAACACTCAATTCACACTGTGATGGAGTTTTACCCCGTCTTATCAATACACCAACCCCCAGCAGGGTCTGTGACACCGCCTGTCAGCAGGTCATCGTGTAGTGGCGATAACACCGCTCTGATTTTCTCTTCCTGTAATAGAAAGGCCACACGCCAAAGAACTAATTAGCCTGTTGGACAGTTAAATTTCTGCAAGAGAAGGTGTTCAAGACAGGTCCTGCTGATGAAGGCTTTGTAAGTGTGCAAACCTCCTGCTGCCCGAGGACAAAGAGACCACGGAGTCGGTCATTAAGAAAAAGCTTGAGGTAATTTCCCTCTAATTTTGACTGCCACAATACTGCCTCTCTTTCTTAATCTCTCCATTTACTTTTTTGCCCTTTATGTTAAGCATCTCATTTCACCTACAGCTGATCCTTTAACCGCATTAGTGTCTTTATCATCTGCTGCTTTTCTATAAAATACACAGAAGCCCAGTGTAGAGAATGATGTAGAATCTTGCGGTTTCCCCACCATCACCACGGCCACACCCTTAGGCAGGTGAATGTAAGTCTAACATATTAAACACAGCATGTGCAACAGTCTCCACTGCATCATGGGCCGATGTAATATATTATGCTTCTGAAACACACGGGAGACAGCAAGCAGAGACGTGATGTGCATGCAGCTGAAGTTCGCTACAGAGAATGTCCTGAATTATTTAATACCAAACAAGGTCTGGGTGAGAGCTGAGGATAACAGTTCATTTAGGTAATGCGTGGTGAGAGCACTGTCACATTTCTCCCCAGATACATTCTTAACACTTCCAAAGGAACTGAAATATGAAACCACGTTGTCTTCTCTTGCAAAACATTTCCAAAATCATTAATCGTGAAGGATTCCCACAGGCCTCATAGCCCTTGAAAATGGGTTAGTTAGAGAAAAACAAGGTGTTATTTTTCTTTTAGTCAAATGCAGCCGTATCAGAGATCTTCAACTTTTTCATGACCGGTGTTTGTGCTCATTATTGTGCTTTGAATATGAACAACGGCATTGTGCCCGCCTTGATATACAAGAAAGCATTGCATACCTGGAACGTATACTTTTGTCTTGGTCTCTACATAAGCTGAAGCTGAGGACAGGATCCCTGATGTCCGACTGAAAAAGCTATTTAGTACCATTCCTGTGCCATATATGTCCAGCTTGGCATCTCTAACAAAAACAAATGATGTTTTATGTCTGGGGCTGCTCGTGCTCAGCTAGCCATGCTTTGCACCGTAAACAAGCCACAAGGCGCAATAAATCCCAGACTAAGATGTATTTCCTGCACAGACGGCACAATCCTAATCTATCCTAATATACAATCACAATATCAGCGCTGTGCAGTTCCTGTATGGTATGAAGGAAAGAGATGCAGTCTGAGTGAGCGTGTATGTGTATGTGTCTGTATTAGTGGTTTTCTGTTGGCTTTTGAGTGACAGCAGGCGCTGTTGCCCGCTGGAGATGAGCGTGCTTTAGATGTTTTTTTGCATATCGGCCTTTCTTGCAAGAAGTGCTACACAGTGTGTGCAGCGTTGTCTTGAAGCTTAATGTTTGCTCCCAGCGTTCCCAACATCTTCAACTCACGCTGTTAAACTCAAGGGGCTTCACAGAGCTGTTTTTCTGACGCTTTTGGTACAAATTCACTAGCGTTAGCTTATTGTCTAGCTTCATAAGACACCAGTCAAACCGCATTTTCCAAGTGTCAGTAAAATAATTCAACTCATTAGGCTTCCAAGGCTTATCAGTTGTTTATGGGATCACAAGAACCAAAACTTTATTGGTGGGTGATTCCCTCAGGCACTCCCTGCCTTTTTATCGAGGCCTGTATCTCTGTATCTTGTGTTAAGCTTACTGTCATCAAGGAGCCCTTTCTCATCTCCATCCACAGTCGTTATCACTGTCCCTATTAACACAGAGCACCAGTGAAAGAAGCCAGCAGCCTCTGAACGATCTTATCAAGGTCATCCCCTGGATAGCGCTGAGGAAAATAAAACAGATAAGAGATCTTCCATAACTTAATTAGCTTTTTATCACACAATGCAATTACAAAATTGTCAAGCAGTTGGTATAAGAGGCCAGGAACACTTTGAAAGAACTAACAATAACAAAGTGGTCAATGCCACTGAGAGAGCGATGGCCCTTTTTTGTCTCCTCAGCTAAAGGCAGTAACTCAGCACTGAGGGTAAATCAGAAGGAGCAATGTGGTTTATTTAGCATCCTTTGAGTAATGGTAGCCCGATGCAGAACATACCATTCTGAGGCCGGAGCACCCACTGAGATGCTGATAAGAGAGATTAATGGTGTTGTCTGAGTGGCTGGCATCCGATCAGTGCTTGAGCAACCCAAATGTGTCTGCTATCTAAAGCATCTGTATCCCTGCGAAGCACTGAGCTGGATGAGGCAAAAGGACAAGATGTCACATGAATAAATAAAGCGACAAGAACAGGGGGGTAAAGCGGCCCTGTGCCCGTACATTCTGGTCAATGCACAAAACCTGCATTAAGGCAAAACATTCGGGAAGAGACAGCGAGATGGAGAGACGGGGAAAGAAATAGGTATAAATGTATAAATAAATCAAAAGGTTAAGCAGAGAAAACAGAGAGTTTGAATTGCAGTCACACTGAATATGGAAATCTTTTTGTAAGTGTGCTCAAAATTTGCATGGAAATTGCATTTTGGTCCTATGCTCTTTTGCGTGTGTGAGTGTATATGCAGGGCAGGGTGGGGGTCTATTATCGCCTTTGTAATCTCACCACTGCAGAGAATCACACACTGGATTCTGGATGTCATCTGTTTTTTTTTCCTCACATGGACCATTCAAGTTTTACCAAGTGCACCAGCTTGTTTCATTGAAAGAAAACAGTACTAAAGAAAGGAGGGAAACACTCTTATTGGCAGAATAAATCACTGTGCGCATGGTCTTGTATGTCATGTCACATTATTTCAGCAATAACAGAAGCTGACTTTTGATGTAAGAGAAACAGACAGTCCTTCAACAGTCACTTTTTATATGCTATCTAGTGTCAGTGGCTGAGTTTCCTTGATGGCTACAAATTCCAGTCAAGCCCTATAATATAATATAATATAATATAATATAATATAATATAATATAATATAATAATATAATTAAGAGTGGTCATCTTTAATTTTGGCATTCATGGCAGTTGTACGAGGGGTGAACTGTTAAAAAGTTTCAAGTGGCTTGTGTCTGCCTAGGCATCCCTCACCTCTCTGAATTCTTCTGAAATAACTGGAAATAGGTGAAGTCAGGTACTGCCAATTTGGCAATGGCTAGGGCAAGACACATTGAGCTTCAAAATCGCTCTAAATAAATCTTCTGCGTGCCATCAGGGAGTGTTCTTCCACCATTAAATGCGGTCCATACTTTTAATGCTATAAAACCCATACCGTTTTCCACATCAGTCCATTTTTATTCCAAATGTCACTTTGAAATTTGAGATTAATGTTATAGCTAGCACACTGCTATTGGCGGTTATTAAGACTGATGGTTACAATATCACCCCGTAGATTTAATAAAATTTCAAACTGCCAATCAATCCATCACATGGGTATTTCATCACAGGATCTGAGGGCAACTGCTGCATCCACGATCACAGAGAGATCGCACACATTTGACCTATAGTGGAGGAAACCGAGGAAGAGGAAACCATTGCGCTCCAAAAAGACCATGCAGTTTGACGATGGACACAAAGGCACAGAGTTTGAATTCTGCAGGTATGAATTCTGCATCATATGAAAGAGTGTTTGAAGAAAAAAAAATAAATAAATAAAAACATTAACCATATGTTAATGTTCTTTCTGCCAGAAAGACTCTTTGTCAAAATGCCTCTTTGCCGGTGGTCTTGGCTGTGGACACCTGGGTGCCTGTCACTGCAATGCTATGCATCTGGATGTAAATATCCATATAATAGTTTTTTTCTCTCCGGGTGCAGAGAATATGTTGGCTTGTGACTTTTTTATTTCTTTATTTCTAAATACCATGTTTAAGAGATGGCAGGTTGTGTAATTGTGTAACAACAGATGTGTGTTTGGGGGGGGCGGTTTAGCATGCTGCTACTGTTATGCTACAAGGTCATTCAATCGCTATTTCATGCGCTGCAGTCTCTTTTAAAAGTCAGCATTTTCGATTTGGATGTGTGATTTGCATGGTGGAGAAATGGCACCACTGAACGTAACTTATTTTCTTTCATTAATGTTGGAAAGAAAGAGAGCTCCTGCTCCCTGGAAGTAGACAAGCTCTGGAAGTGCAAAGCTGTTGAAGTGTTGGAGCTCATATAAGATCTAAGAGTCGCCGCTTACTGTGTGTTTCGGAGGGAACAGTTATGACTTCCGAGCAATTTCATTTGATGGATAGCAGGAAACAGAGGCTTTATTTACTAAGAGAACCTGGGAGAAGCACTGCAGCTCTTTGTGTTAAAGCCCATTCTGGTTATCTTGGATGTGAACGTGACCACTGCTAAAACTGAAGTGCTAGTTGCCCTGATAACAGACTTTCCAACTGCCACTAGCAGGAGGAAGGGCTTTGACTCGAGAACTGCGATGTGCCTTTGGCACAAATTCAATGCTCTCTATTGATCACTTCCCTATGATCACGATACATTTTCTTCATTACTATGGCTTCCAGTTGATGTGTTGGAGTGTAGATTTAAAATACATTAAAATCTCAGGCATTTTGTAGGAAATCTGCTTTCTACACAGTTGCAGATAATTAAAAGCCAGAAAACTGAATGCCATCAGTCTAAGAAAAGTCGATAAATGTCCTTTTCAATACAAAAGACTTTACTATACTTGATTGGTTCAATGATTTCATCGGGTTTCATCTGTGTTTTAAATTATTTGGGAGAGCTGTACTGTATGTTTATCAATCCTTCCTATGCTCCGCGCTTCCATTGAAAGGCCCTGATTATCCTGATGCATTATTCATAGTCAGTGGGTCTTGGTTGTCTATGTGAAGAAACAGGATATAATTTAAAGGGCGGGGAACGTAGGCTTGGCCTGTCTTGGAGTGCAGCCTAAGGAGCACGTTGAAATGAAACCACCCTTTTTGTAATCTGCCTGGCATTTATCAGCAGGATTGCTCTAATGGGGATGTCATTGGAGGAGGAGAGGAACCGTTTCGCTGGGCTTCAGAAAAGGGACCATGATGGAGATGGAGAGCCGTGTAAAGATTAGCCATATCTCCAAATGAGACCTCGAGTCATATTAGAAAAGGGAAATTGTGTTCCTTAATCTGTGTCCTATTTATCACATTACACTAATGGCTATATCAGGCCATAGAGACTGATGGGGTTGTTGCCCTAACTTACTAACTGATGCAGGATCAGTCATCATGAGTGTCCAGTGACTCACTGTAGGATCACAGCTGGTAAGTTGCAGGGTGATGATGATGACAAATTGATTTGTATTGGTGGTACAACAACACGCTGACTGGTTGTCAAAAACAGGGTGGAAATTTCTGCAGTTTCCTCTAAACACATATTCCTTTCCAAGTTTTCACCAAAACTGTTTTGGTTTTTTTTCGAATCTGAAAGCTCTTTTAAGTCTCAATTAAGTCTGACAAAGAGGGTGGAGATAGGACAAGCCATCTGCAGCTTACTGTGATTGACCAAGAACCTTCCCAAACAAATCATCCAAAACCCTGACATTTTTTTTGATATGAAAGTTTTTTTTGTTTTTATTTTATAAAATGTCCACTTTGAAATTATTTCAAAAACACAGTGGCCTAATTAAGATGAAAAAATCAAGGCAAAACTGAGTCCAAATACACCTCTAGACATTAAGAATTAGCTTCACCACTCAGAAGAAGGATTTACTGCTTGATACAACAGTTTGCATAGACACAAGCAAATACATGCACACGTGCATACACACCCAATCTCACTCGCAGACATAGAGTGTAAGCCTGCATAAACATAAGTGGACACATCCCTCGGGCAAACGTGGATCATAATCTATGTGTTTTACTGTGTGTGAAGAGATTCATAGCCCATACAGTGCCTTCTCTCTACCTTAGCATGGGGTTCCATTTATTTCAGTGCACAGTAGTGTTTTATATATGTTTAACATGATATAAATGTCTTATAGAGCCAAGATCTGAAATATCTAATATCCCGTGCCTGGTTGTAATTCTCACTAAATATATATTAATATATACTACAGGGTTTACATTTATTTCATTTATTTATTTCGTTTTCATGTTACCAGGGGTTAAGGGATTATTAATTAATTATTTAATTATGAGTGTCCATATACAATATACTGTATTTCAGTATGAGAAGTTAATACTAATGGACTAATGATGGACAACAACCATAACCATCAATGGGAGTTGAAAATGTAAAGTGTAAGTGTCTTAATTTTCATGGGAAGTGACAGAAACTAGACACTTTTAAGGTATTAAGATAGAAAATTGGACATAACAAATTAATATAGTTTAAGATTTATAACTTATTTTGGTCAGTGGCTTTTCTTGGTTCTGGGATTAGTTATTGCCGCCAGGTAAGCAGATGTACAACTCAGTGAGTCACCACATCACCATGACTTCATAGGTGGAACCAGGATACGTATGTGCATTATCTGGTAACTGTGTGACAACATCCTAACCCCTTCACACCTAGTGTCGCGAATTCGCGACACACTGTTTCTGCTCAGACTGCAGCCGAATTAACGCATGTAATACTCCAATGTCGGTTTGTGCACATTCAAAAAAACTCCTAGGAACCCTTTGCAAGCACTAGTTTCTCGTAGGACTGGTCGGAGTGGTAAGCAAAAACACAAATGATTAATTTCTTTATATAATTTTGGCCAGGCAGTATATGTGGGAAATGTAAGGTAATACACTATCTTTGCTTTGTTGGATAACGTTGTCCTTCTGAGTTGTTCCATCCACTGGTGCCTTTAATCGTTGTTAGCTACCAACTGCAGAGCGGTTGGTAACAGAATCAACACGTTCAAGTCCACGGTTGTCTCATCGAAAAGCATGGCCTTCACCATAAAAGTTAGAGAAGTTCACTGGAGTCCTGTTTATGAGTGAGGAAAGAATAGATCATGAGATCTGCTGCAGGCTGGGAGCAACAGCAGCAATAGCAGTAATACAATTTCTTCACAGGACTGTTGTAGTGAAGAGGAAGCAGAGCTGCAATCTAAAGTTCTCTGCTTAATGGTCAGTCTACCCTCATCTGTGTTCACAAACTCTTGGTACTGACTGAAAGAATAAGGGATGGATTTAAGTGGCTGGTTGAAGTTCAGCCAAGGAACTCAAGAGGAGAATCTTTACTCTGCATAGAGTGGAAAGATTAGCCAGTTGAGGTGGTTTGGGCACGTGATTAGGATGCCCTTTGTGTGTCTCTCTTTTGAGGTCTGTGAGGCATAGCCAGCTTAGAAGAGATGTCAAGGTTTTATTTATAGGTTCAAGGACCCAAGGTTATGTCATGGCATGGGAACATGGGAACTCTTTAGGATGAGATGTAGAAAGTGTCAAGGAAGTGGGATATTTGAGCTTCTCAACAAATGAAAACAAAAATCTTAAATCTTATAACAGTGAATAATATAAGTGTGAAAAGTGAACGTTTTTCAGTTATTCAAAATGAAAGATCCGCCAAGCTTCAGCTTATCATACCATCTTGGCTCACCCCTTCGGTTAGACTTTCACATATGTTGCATGGTTCATTAAACCTTTATTTCAGGGAGCTGTTTTCTAACAAAAACACAGTATATCTTCCCAACACCAAACAACAGACAGAAAAAGTTTGAACTCCAGCTAGTGAAGACAGTCAAAAGGGGCCAAATATTTCACTTGGAAAATGGTGGAGACCAACGCAGAGTTAAAAGGACATTTAGAAAGACATGGCAAGCCTGGAGTGCTTTCTTTCATGGTGAGAAAGTCCAACACATTCCAGATGAGGCTAACGGCTGCTTGAAGTATTTCACAGAGTAAATCTTATGCATGTATGTTTCATTCCTCCCCATGCCACGGTACTTAATTTCTACATGAGTTATTCAGAATATAATATTTGTGACACTCTGTGAAGCACTCTGCTGCTGTCCTGCGTCTGACCCCCAGTACCCATCTGTCACTTCATCCCACCTACCCCTGCACTCCTCTCTTCCCCCTGGCTTCTCTGGAACACAGCCAACCGACTCTGTGATGACTGTCCTTTACTGTGGTCATAAGAAAATAACAATACATCAACACAGGATGAGCTGTTTCTGTCTTACAGGTGTAGTTGAAGATTAAAGTAGACAAGTGTGTTTCCATGCATTTAACAGGCTATGAAATGTAGCTGTGGAATGCTTGACATTACTGTGAGCGTTGTGATTTCTTATCTGGAAAGTTTGGCACATTAGAGCCAGACTGACTTTTAGGGTCAGTGCCGATAACAATTTCAGGGAGTAAATGTTACAGCGCTGATATTTTGGCCAATATTCTTTATATCTAGTGTATACTTCTGTGTATAATTTTTTTTTCTCTCTGTGCAAAAAAACAACAACAAAAATAGTAGACAGTAGAACAGGTTTGCAGTACCCGGCACTATGAGAAACGCATTATGAAGTTAAGTTGCAGTCCAGATGCTGTAAAGTGCTCTGGTCAGTTTGGCTACAGCAATTTCTTAACTCACCCATCACTGCCAAGCAAGATTTATGGTCTTATAGGCACCTGAAATTTAGAATATAGCGATAGAAACTGTTGCTCATTTCACAAAAACTAACAGCTGCTTGCCTAATCATCTGTTAAAGAAACCACAGTGGCAAAATTCTTTTTAAATACCAAATGTTAATGCCTCTCATATTAAATTGCTCACTGAACAGATGCTAGCTTCTTTTAGTAACCCTGAGTTTTGGTACTTCTCAGCCAATGATAAACCAATCTGCTTCACAAACCTGTAAGAAGAGAGGCTGAACATCCTATTTTCCACAATGCTGAACTGGTTCTAATGATCAGTGATAATGTCCCTTAACCATATACGTCCGTAGGTGGCATCTTATGGGGTAAAGACATCAATCAACAGGATTAATCAAATCCATTGTCTCTTTAATACAATAAATGCACCATTTTGCTGATGCTATGATAAAAATAGAATGATCTCTATCCCAATTCGTCCTAACAATTTTGGATATTGTGTGAATCCAAAGTACGTAATTAAGGCCAATAACTAGTGCCAAATGTTTGCTGAAGGATCATGTGAGCAGCAATGTAAGTTCCTCTGTGAAAAAAATGTTTTCTTTGTAAAACAACTTGAGGTAATGGCATTTCTCTCACATCTTAACCTCTGGCAAGGCAGCAGTGCCAGCCCCTGTGGTCCGTGACATTGTTTGCAAGGTTTAATTAAGTCACAGCCACTCTAGATGGAATTAGTTAAAGTCATGAGCCCCTGTTGACTTTGAAATGGCTGAGTGAGGCACATTTGTGGCGTTTGATTATTTTTTGTCATTAAAAGCCTGGAGAAGTTAAGGAAAGGGGTGCAGGAGATTTCATGAGTTGGGTTACTGGAAGCTGGACCGAAGGCCAAAAATAAATAAATAAATAAAAATACATGGTGTCAGTTGCATTATGCATCACTGCGTAGCAATTCAAGTACATTTTATGCTGACGTTCATAAAATTTCCATTTTTTTTTTATTACATTTTTTAGGACAGTTGTAACTCAGCAAGCTGTGAAGTATAACAGTTTTTCCTAATTATATATCATTTTCAAAAGATGACACATTGGTCACATTTCCATACAACAGATGCATCAGCAGATTTATAGCATGAATCACATGTTTTCAGTCTTTATCTCATGCGTTAAGATCTCACCCTAGAATCCTCTCATTCACAAAAACAAAATAAAAGAAATAGGTTTAGTCGATCGAAGTCGGAACATTGGGTGCGTTCCACATTTCAACACCAACACTTCGCAGAGAGCATAAATGAAACTGTTCAGGTGACTTTGGTTGCTGTGTTTTGTAAGGATGAATTGTGGACAGGGGTCAGAATTCAGCACAACACTGGAGGCACACGCCCAAGCCAATCACAAAACACCTCTTATGAATGTTGAATTTTGACAAATCTTGCTGATTTAAGTGTCCATAAAATCCAACTTAACAATGATGAAGTCTGTAACAGGCACATTATTAAGACTCATCAGGAAATAGTTTAATCTGGGTTTTGACAAATCATTATAAGAACCTGGACATTAGTTTATTGCTAATTGATGGATTAGTCAGTGACTATGTTTTTACTGAAGAGGTTTTCATTCTTTCCTTACACCTGCTGAACAATTTATGTTTACTTTTATTAAAATCACATTTCTGTTCAGGTTGTAGTGAATGCTGATTTCTCAATAACAATGGAACTCACATGACAATTTCATAATGATCAATGAAACAAATACTAGATGACAAGTTGCAATAAGTGACAAAAGATAGTCAAACTCTCGATCATGCGTTAATCAGTGCAGATCATAGAACTAGTGTGAAGAAACAGTTGCTGATTTTACATCCCAAAGTTTCAACAAAACAAGTTTCATTTGTCATGTTTCTGATCATCTGATAAATGTAATTTTCAGTTTCCTAAGTACTCCTCCAGATTTTAGCTTTCCACCCAAGCATGACTGGTATCAAAGCTGCAGTGCTTAAGCTTTATCTCTCTCCTAGTATTTGATAGAACAAGATGCAGGCACCTCAGGACTCTAAAACTGACTACAGTACAGCACCCTGCCTCAGAAGTCTTCCTCTCCAGCGCCACAGACACACAAGACGACAACCGCTTGAAAATCTGTCCTGATAATTAGGGATGTCCCAATCTGTGTCAGAAGATTGGAATAGGGGCCTGACCCAGGCCTCAGACTGGCCTTCAGCCAAGCCCAATTTATTTGTTTTAGGTCTGCCATGAACCAAAACTACATCCCTGTAGTGTTTTTCTGTTTTAATACCAGTTGGCTATCTTTAAAGCTGACAAATTTTGAAGAAAAAGAAGGAAAATTACATAAATAAACTGCTGTGTGGAAGTACTTTACTCTAGACAGGAATTTGTAAATGGTGCAAGGTGGTAGTAGGAGATTGCCATTCAGTACTACTGACTTAATTTGCCACCTACAAAAAAAAAGTACACTCAGGCAAACACTGCTTCAAACATACATTGACATAATGCAAACCCTGATCCTAACCATCTCATCTAAGTGCCTTATCCTAACCATTACTATGAGCTAATTGTAACCTTTACCCTAAAAGCAAATCTTAACACTCACACAGCCTTGGAAAGTAAGGGCTGGCCAAAATGCCCTTACTTTGCACAAATGTCCTCGCTCCACTGGTGTAAAACTTAAACTGCTCCTATAATAGCTGTACGAGAACACACACACACACTCTTATTTAGGGAAGGAAGAAATCTGGCAGCCATAAGTGTTCAAACACAAAATTAAAATACAGTGGTGAGAATGGACATCATTCTGCCTTTATCATGCTCTCTCAGTCTCTTGCTGTCTATATGCCCCACTAAAGCTGAGGTCAGTTTGGCTTCATTTGCAGCACAAGCTCTTAATCCCTGGAGTCTCCAGTGTAGAAAGGGACATGAGGAGCATATGGAGGGCTTCTGATCCCTATTAGTACACGGCACAGACTGCCAGAAAAATTCAGGTAATTGTAGAAAGCAGGACTTCTTTCGAGCCTTTGTAGTTTTATCATTATTTCTCCTCATATCATGGCCCATCTGGGGGAAGTGTGAAGCCCCCTTTCTGTCTTTTGTAAAAACCTCTATTAGAAACCAATTTGTGGAGATTTAACAAGATTGTCGAAGACGAGATAAGAAACATATTTACCTCACATTTTCCCAATATTTAAAGACAAAGTTAAGATGTGGTAGTTTTATTCTCATTTGTTCAGCAAATTCCTCTGTGTTTCCTTCTGCACAAATGCCCTACTTTACCCCCACTGCTCATTCATGTGTTAGAGCTGCCCACTAAGACCCCAGTCTTTGACTGCAGGTCTCTAAATAGCTCCACTTAAGCTGTTGGGGTTAGGAAGAGGGGATTATTCATTCACTTTCAAAGCCGCGATTTTAGTGCTGGCGCAGGTTTCTGACCCAGCAACCTTCCAGTAACACATTTGCTGCCATCCATTTTCGGTTCGGTCCATGATTTGACTTCCTCAGGCATATAATGACATGGCTGTAAAAATCTGAAACAGGAGACCATCCAGCTTAGTGAGGCATTCTCCCAAATCACAAATTACTCCATCGTCTGGAATAAATCTTTCCACTCTGTTTGAGTGGATGTGATGCAGCAGCCCAAACACCACCAATCTCTCTGCATACTGGCAACACCGCATATTTAACATTTAACACTGTACCAAACTGACAGAGAGGTTCAACCTTGATCTCCCCTCATTATTAAAACAATGGCTTTATCGGGCTGGATGAATGAACCTCACCCAATCATAAAAGGGTATCTATAATAAGACCACACCACCCAAGATATAAATGGCGGACTCCTACACTTCTATTGGAAAGTCAAAACGCCATAACTTTAATTTTCTTCAAAAGTCTAGAACCATTCGATATCTTACAACCCCCAATTTCTTTACAATTCATAACCATGTGGATCCATTTAAACTACTATGGTCCAACCATTTATAAAAACATATCCTGTTTTACTCAGTGATAGCACCAATGCAGCAAACAACTCTAGGAACATTTCATTGAACTTCTTAAACTTGCATTCCATTATACAACAGTGATGGTAGGGCTAAACAGGCTTGATAAGTTAACATATTACACTCACCAAGAATAGATCTGGTCCACACAAAGGTGTCAGTATGCTCATGACAAAATGACTGCAAAATATGTAATATGCCAAGTAATTAAAGTTGCTAGCAGCGTTGAACGGGCCCTCGCGCCCTACACCCGTCGGGGACTGGCAAGGGTGGGGTTACTGCAGTTCTTAGGGGATACACTGGAGTAACAGTGCACCGTGGCATGATGCACAGTCTGTGCAATTCAATATTTAATATTATACCCTGACAGTAACAGCAGGTCACACTACAAAGACACTACAAAATAAGACATTTCCTGTTCTTAATAGGTGGCACTACAATAATTGTATAATTATTCACTCTGTGGCATCAAAGTATGTTAAAACAGCTTCACCAACTATTACAGGTTAACCAACACACACACACTGACAGACAGCCACCAGAGAGAATGCAATGGCTCCATCTGCTGGACAAAGTAGCACACTACTTGAAATGATGATGGAATTAGTAAGACATTATTATTTCACGGGTGGCACAGTGGAGAGTGGTTAGCACTGATGCCTCACAGCAAGAAGGTCACCGGTTCGAATCCATGGGCCTCCCACCATCCAAAGATAGGCTCATTAGGTTAATTGGTCATTCTAAATTTGCCGTAAGTGTGAATGTGAGTGTGAGAGTGTGAGACCTCTCGCCCACAAACAGAGTCTTCTCGCCCGATGACAGCTGGGATAGGCTCCAGCAGACCCCCGTGACCCTTAACAGGACTAAACGGGTATAGAAGATGAATGAATGAGTTATATTATCATAACTTTCACAACCAGAACAGTCCCAAATTTTAACGAAAACTCACAAGTTTCGCAGTAAGTCATCACGATGAGCGTAAGTCTGTCCTGACCAAATTTGAAGAGAATCCAATCACCCTGACAGTAACAGCAGGTCACGCTACAAATACGCTCCAAAATCAGACATTTCCTGTTCATAATAGGTGGCGCTACAATAATTGTATGAATATTGACATATGGATGTGTGCAGTTAGGGACCACTAACAATACTGTGAAGTATGATGCAGTGTGGACAAAGTATGGCTGAATTACAGCACGTTTAATGCAACTTCCTGTTTCATGGCACGTCAGGAAACTTTGAGGGGCCAGAACACCCACGCCCCTTCAACGAAAAGTCAAAAACTTATGTCAGTTCCGTTCGCCTTTCTTTCAACAACCTATTTCCAAATTTTAAAGTCATTCTGATAAGGCATCAAACCTGGAGGCAACCAAGACACAACCAAGCTTTTGTCCAGTTTTCACTGTTTTATCAACATAACCGACTTCCTGTTGGGTTTAGAATATGGCTCCAATTGACTTTTTTGTGCGTGCTGGGATGTTACATATATGTGACATATTTTCACATTTTAAGACGCAATGGGCTTCATGGGCTGGTCCGTAGATGGTGCTCCACAGCCATTTTGTCACGCCCGTGCTCAAGGTCCTTATACATTAAATTTTCCGGGCGAACAAAGGCATCTGCAAATTTTCAGGACTTTTTGTTTAGGCACGAATAAAACAGAGGAAAGACGCAGAAAGCACGAAAACAGTAGGGTCCTTGCAACTCCCGTTGCATGGCCCCGTTGGGCCCCTGCTACTTCGTTGCTCGGGCCCTAATAATATTACTAGATGATGATGATCATGGTCAACACTAGCCTGACATTGCCAGACTCAGTTCTTAGCAGAATATCAATCTGGTCAAAAATCATTTAGATGGTTTGAATCGATACAGAGAGAGCAAATTAATCAAGGGATTTTCCACTGTGCTCAGATTATCATATACGTCCATCACTGCCCATCCAAATGATTTGAATCATTCAGAGCATAATTAGTTCCTAAGGGAGTGGTTCCAGACCAACTTGAGTGATCAGAAGATACTGTATTTTATCCAGAAGTGGTATTGGGACATTGTTACTCATGAATATTTTCAATCATTTGGATTCATGTATATGGCAACCTGGACAGTTCCAGGTTATTATTTACTCCTCTTTCAGGTCTATTTTTGGTCTCCCAGCTCCTAAGGGAAATATCTGTCAGTTGAGCTGCTACATGCTTCACTAATTGCGAGTTGTGTCTTTTGCAGTAGAAAACAATCCTAAGAAAGGGGTTTGGAGTGAGACAATACACAAAAAACGGCGGGCCTGACAACTGAACAATGATCCGAAACTCATCATAAACCTCCATAAAACCCAGGGAAACTGCAGATTTAGATTAGAGTTCAAAATCATGAGTCACCTTTTTATATTCAATACACACTTATACTTACATAAACAACAGCATAAGGTGATTGCCAGTGGCTCTCAAAACAACATATATTGTATAACCTTTTGCTGCAACAACCTCTATGGCCACTGTTTCAGTCTGTCGGCAGGTGAGATAGTATAATGAGTGACAAAGGCGGCATTTGGAGGCTGGGGAGGGTGATGGAGAGTCAAATGTTGAACTTTCAGTTAGGAGAATGGAGTTTGGTTTCTGTGTGAGCCTCTTGGTTTAGGAAGGTGTCTCTGCCTTGCATTGAAACATTACTTTTTATGTGCCGTTGACTTATTAGTTGTATTTCTTCATTAATACGTCCAGTTTCAGTCTTTGGTTAGGTATAGGCAACTAAACCACTTGTTTATGTTTAGAAAAAATTACAGCCATTTTCTTGGCTAGGATGTGAGTCCCACCCCACAGAAACAGAAACCCCGCACAGAAACAGCTTTTATTTTTTATTGGTAAAGTTAAATTATATTATACAGTAAATGCTGCTTTTACGTGTCTATCCTAAACCCTTTAATCTCCACACACATCTCTACACAAACAAGGATACGAGCAGCTGACATACACATCTCTGCGCAGACAGGTATCTGCCTCCCTTTATTTCTCCCTTTTTTTGCTGTCTCATACAGTCAATCACA